>JARJDW010016671.1:0-11856 GCA_030264715.1 Adinopsis sp. GC000173 | reverse complement strand
GTTGGATTCGAATAAACCTAACAAGTATGCTATCCTAACTTCTAGGATAATAAGACTTCAAAATTAGTACATACATATACACTATGTGATTTTCTGTCAGCTTTTTCAACCATTTTTCTGCCTGTAAAACGTGTAAAAAATTATAATATAAAATGGCATTTAACTTTTCAATTAACTAAGCATCATGTGAGGACCCCGCACAAAACACTGTGATTTTGGACCTCACTGAAACAAATAAGCCCTAAATATGTACATATTTCTTAAAAGTTACATTAAATTTTTTACAGATAACCAATATTAAAATTATGTTTAAAACAATTCATAAAATGCATAAGATTCATGAACAAGTCACAAACTGTAATTTATGTATTTTTTTAGATAATTTGTTGCAAAAAGTATGTAACTACGCATTTCTTAAAATGTTTATTAAAATTTTTATAAGTAAATAATTAGGGCACAAAAATGGTGTTTAAGTAAATTCATAAAATATATTAGAAAATTTTAAAAATTCTTCGAAAAGAACGTAAAACATTAATAAACAAGTCACAAACAAATTTCTATAGAAAATTGTAAAATTATTGCAATTTAAAAAAATGCTTTATTTATTCAATTTTAATGTTTAGATTTACGATGATCAACTGGGCGATGAAGGACGCCCCGTCTCATTATCCTGCGTTATGAAACATATTACACCTACAGACCGTAATAATTTATAANTATTCATCGAATGGAATTCGGCGCCGTCGACGGCGCAAAACTGGCAGCGCGCCGTTAACTCATGGTTCTCCGAGAATAAAAACTTTATCTATCCCAATAAGACGATGAGTGGTAAAACAATCGGGCATTACACACAAGTATTTTCAATCAATTAAATACGAGAGTAGTCTAAAAAGTTTCGAATCTTTTCGAATTTTTACATTTTCCGATTTTGTTCACGGTATTGACATTTTATGGTATTTTTGCAACTTTTATATTTTTACCCGTTTAGCGTTTTTGCACAATTTTTCATTTTTTATTTATAATTTGCCTTTTTTCGCCTGATTTTCACAGTTACTTACTATTCTGTGTGCATTTTTTTGTATTGTTTCGTTTGTTTTGGAGAAACATTACCAGAAAGTGGAAAAACGTTAAAACAATTGCTAAATTCTCATTAAAAATATATAAATACAATATAAAAACCACGACATTAAGACAAATGGCAAATAATAAGAGCAAATATATAAGAAACAAATTAAAAATGCAAAGAAAGGTTAAACACTCGAAACTTTTCAGATCAACTACGTATATTGCATTTAGACAAATTAAAAATATTTTTGTTTGCAGCTAATTTGGGCGACTTCCCAATACGTCGGCTGTGATTTCGTTTATTTTAACGATACAAATCAACCGGCATATCCATACGCAAAATTATATACATGCAATTACGGACCAGGGTATGTGCTTCAAAATAAAATAAAGTAAACAATAAATAGAAAATTTGTAAATTTGTAGAGGTAACGTCGCTGGAGCAGCGCCATATTCAACAATCGGAAATAATTGCCCTTCACTGTGTTGATATTGTAAATTGTTTTAATAAAATCTAGCAATAATAATTGCTTGACGATTTTAGAAAATTGTTCACGTGCAATTTAATTTATTGTTCATGTCAGATACGAATCTAAATACCGGTTATTTTTACAAACAATTACAGACGGCGATAGCCAAGCGCTTTTATTTGTGTTTATAATGTACAAACACCAATTAAATGTATTGCTTAATAAATAAAAATGCATGTTTTTAATAATGTGTCTTTCACTTAATTGGCCTGCATATAGGGCTTATCGCCCGGCTATAAATACTGCCAATGCATGTCACACGTTATTTACACACATCACCATGCTTACCATTATTGGCAAGCTAGTAATATTTGCGTTTTTATGCTACTGGCATGCGGTACGTTCGCAAACGGCAGTTGGGGTTTGTCCTAGCGGCGGAGCAATTTTCGGTAATTTCATGTAAATGTTTAAGAATGTACTTGTAATGTTGCGTAATTGAAGCGTTGGGAATATCTGATACGGGCAAGCAAGATGTAATCAATCGACACAATGACTACAGATTGCAAATTGCAATTGGTAACGTTACTGGACAGCCGAAAGGCACCAATTTGTTAAGACAGGTTAGTTGCTAAATTAAGGTAAGTGTACTATCAAACGTGGGTTAAAGCGAGTGACTTCCAGGAACTGAAAATTTTCGCTTAGCTGAATTTTGACAATTTAGACTTTATACAAATTGATTATTTATGGCATGAATTAGTTTCAAATAGCCAAAATTTGATCATTTGCTGTGACCCACGTTCAATAATATCTATAATGGGCGTAAAACAAAATAGCAAAGCTAGTTTCTGTAGCAAACTATAAGTTTTATTACAGCTAGATTGTGACAGGAACTTAGCTATGCAATTTTATTTCAAGCTGGCCCATTATAGTTATATACATCTACCTTAATATTTTTGTGTGATTATTAAATACAAATAAAAAACTTTATAGATCTATGACGATCTATTAGGAACCGAAGGACGTCCAGTATCAATGCAATGCAAAATGAATCACACCATTGCGAAAGATAGTAAATTATTGTTTAATTTATTTTATACATATTGTGTACCAAGGTTTTTAACTTGTAGCACGTTGGAGTTGGGTCGGTCAAAATCTCTTCATCGAATGGAGTTCGTCGTATACGCCAACGCAGAATTGGTACAAGGCGGTAGATTCATGGTTTAGCGAGAACAAGAACTTTATTTATCCAAATCAAACAACCGGAGGACAGATAGGACATTACACACAAGTAAAATGTTAAGTAACACTAAATGAACAATTATACTATTCGTGAAATGTGTTGTTAGCTGGTTTGGGCCAATTCTCAATATGTTGGATGCGATTTCGTAGCGTACAACGATACCGATCCCAATTACGCAGCATATCCATACGCTAAACTCTACACTTGCAACTACGGGCCAGGGTAAAATTCAGTATACTAAACATTCATTTGTTCATTATTGATAGATATTAATTACAGAGGTAATATTGGTGGACAAGCGCCGTATTCAATCGACACATCAGGACAACAATGTCCCAATCTTTGTTGAAGTTGTAAATTCTATCTGTGCAATCTAACAAAATAAATAACCTGTTGAGTTAAAAATAATTGCTGATTTGCAAAAATACTTAAATTAAATACAGAAATTTGTTCTGAAAATTCAATACCTTACTGATAACTTCAAAAAAACAGGTACAAATGCCAAGTTTCTTATAGAGCAGAACAAATAATTTCTTTTTATGAAATTGCCAGAATGACCACTTCCGGAAAATTGTTTGTTAGGTAAAGTAATGTGAACGGCAGAGCGGGGTGGCAAGTAAAACTCAAATATATCAAAGGTTACAATAATTTAATATCAAAACAAAAATCCCGAATATGGCTACATTGTTTTGATGTGAAATTATTGTAACCTTTGGCCGAAACGTTGACATATTAAACTCTAAAGTTTTATTCTCCACCCCGTTTTGCGTTTTACTATCTAACGTAACCTATAATTAAACTTTTTGTTTTAGTATCTTGATAATAATGTCAATAATATTATTTTCCGAATTGATTAATGTACACGATGCACCTTTCAATTCATTGATCGAACAAATAATCAAATTCAAATTCATTTTCACGAAAATGATTAATAAATTATTTTAAAATATCATAATACCATAAAATAAGTAAATACCTACATATAATTGAATAAGTAACATCGCTGGAGTAGCGCCTGATTCAATAACTGGAAATGTCTTAAAAATTACTATTTAAAAATGCAAAAACCAAGTTTCTTAAAAAATTCGTTGATCTAACAAATAACAGAATTCTAATGCACTTGAGTAAAAATTGAATTTTATACAAGAACATTTTTAATTAATTATTCTAAAATGTGATAATAATATAAGTAAATACCTATGCATAATTGAAGAGGTAACATCGCTGAAGTAGCGTCTTCTTCCACAACGTAAAAACGATTGTCCTTGACTGTGTTGATATTAATTTTTATACTTATTTTTTAATGAAATCCAATAAACATTTATACTTTGTGTTTATGTACATACAGACTAGGTGTAATGCTTAATTAATAAAAAATATGCATGGCTTATCGTCTGATATAAATACCAGCAAAGTATGATATGATGCTAGTTATTTATATTTATCATGATTGGCAAGCTGGTAATATTTTCATTTTTGTGGCACTACCATATGGTGCGTATGCAACCGGCACTAAGGACGTGTCCGACTGGCGGACAAATTTTCGGTAATTTAAAAAATATATATTTGTACAATATTATTAACTGAATTCAAGAGTTGGGAATATCCAATTCCGGAAAGCAGGAGGTAATTGATCGACACAACTACTACCGATTGCAGATTGCAATTGGTAATGTTACTGGACAACCACAAGGCACCAATCTGTTAAAACAGGTTAGCTCAGTGTTTCCCGACCTTTTATAGAGAATTTTTTTGTTTTCTTCAGAGTTTTCTTTGACTTTCGGCATTTTTTCATCAAAATCGTTCGAAAAATGAGAAGATTGTCGTTTTTCAGACAGTTATTATGACATTCAATAAAAAATTTGATGGAAATCAAAGAAGAAAATCGCCAAAATCCATACTAAAATTGAATGTTTAAAAATCGCGATGGAGATACTAAAAAATAATTTGAATCCTTTATATATTATATTCCTATCGCCCCCCTGTGGAGTTATTCTATTAATATTTTAATGTAATTATTAAAAATAAACAAAAATAGGATTCTATTGAAAATAATCATTACTTTTTAGATCTATGACGATCAATTGGGAAGAGAATGTCGTGACGTATCAATGCAATGCAAAATGAAACACATTCCCTCGCAAGATCGTAAGGTATCTATTAATTTTGAATCGGCGCATTATTTATATTTCTAATTTGTAGCGCGCTGGAAATGGGTTGGTCAAAATTGCTACATCGAATGGAGTTCATCGTACACACCAACGCAGAATTGGGATAAAGCGGTAGATTCGTGGTTCAACGAGTACACGGACTTTATTTATCCAAATGAAACAACCGGAGGACAGATAGGACATTACACACAAGTAAAATATGTGAAGTAAAACTAAATGAACCACAATACAATTAGCCAAATGTGTTATATTATATAGGTGGTTTGGGCCGCATCTCAATATGTTGGTTGCGATTTTATAATGTACTACGACACAGACAAACCGTCTAGTCCCTATGCCAAGTTGTATACTTGCAATTACGGGCCAGGGTAATATTTAACACAATCATTCAGGTTTATTAATTAATTAATTATTTATTTATTAATTGCAGTGGTAATTTTAATCATCTACCGCCGTATTCGATATCCTCGTCCGGAGAGAAATGCTCTTATCTTTGTTAAAATAGTAAATATACATAGATGCATTGATAAGATAATTAAAACGTGTTTAATTACAAAATGATGATTTAAAAACTCATCAAAGCTGACTAACTAATTGTAAATAAGAAATTCTTAGTCTATTTATTTCATTGTTATATATGAATGTAGAAATATCCTCATCTTTGTTAAAATTGTAAATACATAGATGAACTGACCAAATAAAAAACTTAAAAACTCATCAAAATTTACTAACTAATTGTAAATAACAAATTTGTAGTCTGCTTATTCATTGATCGCGCTAATAATTTTGTTAGAGGTAAATGAATGTAGAAAATCTTTGATAAAAATTAAAGTTTACTAACAAACAGTTTTTCATTGCTAGTGCTAATAATTTTGTTAAATTTCAATGTATTATAGAAATGCTTTCATCTTTGTTAGATAGAATTAATTCAAATTTTCTTGAAAACTCATCACAGTTTACTAACAATAAATAGTTAATAAAATATTTGTAGTCTGCTTATTTTATTGATAGTGCTAATAATACATTTAGAAATGCTATATACATTTACGTTGATTCATTGATACAGAACGGGATAATGACATTTAAATGGATTTTCACGATGCATTTAAGCCGAAATTGGATCATTCCACACGATACGCGTTAAATTTACGTTGCAATATACTGCACATTGATGCAGTTTATCCTATTCTTTATAAACTTATAATACTTAACTGTTTTTATAATAATTAAATTTTATCATAAAATGCTGTCGTTATTTCTAGATGCAAACATGCAATTATACTAATTAATTAATAAAGCGCACTTCCAGGCAAGAAGTTTCAATATAATTTCCGCACTTGGCGTGTATTTCAATGTGTAAAAGTTTACCTCCACTAAAATTTTACGTAATATATGCATATAGGTTAATTAATTATTGTTATTATAACAACAACAACAACGACAACGTGTGTGTGTCTGTAATGAGAATTAAGAATAACATAACATACATACATACAAAACAAGTTACAATTGTCACGTAGAGCTTTAAACTCTTGCGATTAACATTTTACGAAACACAAATGATAAGATTCACAATGTTTCGTATAAAAACGGTGCGAAATTGTGGAGTTAGCTCAAGTTGTTTGTAGCAATGTTTAGAATTTTTAGTGTTATTGTGGGTTTGTACGTAATGATTTACGCGCAGACTGAAAATCCACCGATCACATGCCCTACAGGCGGACAGATTTTTGGTAAGTAAATTATAGAAAGCAAGAGAGCATTAAAATAAGTAATAAAATCTTCCTACCTTAATCAATGCGATGAGCTACTCTATGCTGAGGTGCAACATGTTATCTGAAACAAAATAAATAAAATTAATAACAGAAATTGTTAGTAATTAAGAGAAGATTGGAGAGTAACTATAGAAATGTAACCATCCGGCCCGCAAAATATTACTAGTTTGCATTTATCCAACAGATTTTTACAGTTTTCGACCAATTTTTACACGCTGTTTATTAAAATGTCTTAAATTTAAAGTTTTTCTAGCGGAATTCTAGAAAAATTTAAAAAAATTGTAATAAAAAAGTAAAATTTGCACAAAAAAATGAGGATTATTTAGACAAGATGCAAAAAAAGTACAAAAATTTGTGTGTAAAAATTTAATTCCTTGTTTGGCCCACAACCTAAAAACGGTTACCCACCGCTGGTTTACGGTCAGTATCAAAAGAGTTTGATTTCGTAGAGGCCCGTTTTTAGAGACTTTTAACGCATTTTAGTGGCACTTAAATGAGGCTTGGTCTAGAATCAACTAAATTAGTAAAATAACACTGATCTTATTTCCTACAAGCAGGCAAATAAAAAATATGAATTAATTATTAGCAAGACACAAATCATCAGGAACAACAATAAAATTGTAATCGATGTAACCAACATTCAATAAATTTACACACTATTTTTCATCAATTATAGAATTGGGAATATCGCCGAGTGGACAATCGGACGCAATTTATTGGCACAATTACTATCGATTGCAAATTGCATTAGGCAACGTTACAGGGCAACCGAAAGGCACTAATTTATATAAACAAGTATAATAAAGGTTTAATTAACCGCAAAAAGATGACTTTAATTCATGTTCGTGTTATATAGATTTATGATACTCAATTGGGAGTTGAGGCGCGTCCCGTTTCATTGTCGTGCAAATTTCAGCACATCACTTCAACAGATTGTAAGAATATCCATAATAAGTACTATCGAAAACAATGAGAAAAAAAATGACATGCATTGCTTCAATGTTTAGAGTGCTCTGTGAAGAATCACCAGGTAAATAGAAATCGCAACCAATTATAATCTCTTCAATTTGATTATTTGCATTATTAATACTTTTTATTATAAATTATTTTTACTTAATCTAATCTATGCGTATAATCAAATTAAGCAGGTAGACTATATTTAGTTTCGATGTCTATTTACATTTTACCCGTGGCAATTCTTTACAGAGCATTATAAACATCAAACATCGAAGGGATACAAGTAGACGAGATGCAGGTCATTCGTTTTTCGAAATCCTCGATAGTGCATGTAATTAATATTAATGTAACTTAACAATAATTGTAGCCCGCTGGTCATGGGTCGGTCAAAATATGTTCATCGTATGGAGTACAGCACCGTCAAATGGACAGAATTGGCCGTTAGCGATTAAGTCGTGGTTTAATGAACAGAACAATTTTGTTTATCCGAATAAAAGTTCGAATGGGAAAGAGATTTACCATTACACACAAGTAACTACATTAACATTTCTAACTAATTTATTTAATAATTAAAAAATATAAATTTTTAGTTGGTTTGGGCCACGTCTCAATATATTGGATGCGATTTTATTTATTTTAACGATACGACCCAGCCAAACTATCCATACGCCAAGATGTATACGTGCAATTATGGGCCTGGGTAAGATTAAATTCATTAAATACATAAAAATGACTAAATTAATATTTCAGAGGTAATATTATTGGCGTTGCTCCATACTCAACCACAGGAAATCAATGTCCCAATCTGTGTTAATCATGTAATTACAACGCAGCCAAATAAATTCTCTATTTAATACAACTTAGCTGACTTGTTAATCCATAGATTAGAGACAGTGAAAACTTCATAATGGTAAGTGCAATTGTACGTTAGAGAATAATTATTATTATTCTTGATTAAATAATGATAAATTTGTAAAATTTTGCCATGAAAATCTGCAGTATTGTCCTTGCAAATTACAAATAAACTCGTAGTAAGTCTCAAAGAAATTATTAATGTAAACCCTTGCGATATGAATAATGTAAGCCAATGTTTTTCAACAGCTGGTCCACAAGAAAATGTCATCTTTGTCGCCCTTTTTCACGCATTTGGGGTATAAAATCCTATACCAATTAATAATACCTGGTATTAGTAATAGTCCTGAAAGTAATATTCTTAAGTTTACCGGTCGGCGAATTATAACAAACTAAGAAACATTATTTTCAAGTATGATATTTACTGTATTTAGAGGAAAAAGATAATTTCTATATATAAGGTTCCAAAAGATAATTTACTGAACCGTTGATTTTATTATTGATCAGGGTAGACCATAGTCAAAATTCATCTTCCTCGCGAGTGTATAATTGTATTATCTAATACTGTCACAACTGAATAAATTGCATTGAGTGATAATTCTTACATACAAGTAAGATATGTTGCATTTGCTGGAAGTAACACATTACGGCTCTATAATATTTTAAGTTCGTTTCCCGTACTTCTCGTCTGGTGAAACACTTCAAGGATTAGGAATGTAATTCTAAATGGAACAACTGTGTTCTACGAAAAACAGGTTGGGAAAGTCTGCTCTAAGTAATGCTTTACCAAAATCCAATAATGTGTTAAACCAAATTTCTTTTAGTAATACTTCATTTCATTGAATCTAATGCTACAATATATCATATTGTAAATAATAATATCAATTATTAGATAGTAAATATTAGAATTAATCTCAAGTGTTCTATTATCTAGTGACCATGTGAAAGTAGTAAACAAAACTTTTAAGATAGCTGATAAAATTGCCGAAAATAGTTAAAATAGGGTACTTCAAAACTATTATCTGATTGTGAATTGAGTATAAAAAACCACATCGATTGCGAATTTTCATCAAAAACCATCAAGATGTTCTCCAAAACATTAGTGATCGTGTTGTTCTGCGCTACAAGCGCCTACTGCTTATCATGCCCAAGTGGTGGCGAAATTTATGGTAAGACCTCGACAATAGTAATCGTTTGTTGCAAAAAAATAATGTACTAATCAAACTGTTTAGAGATTGGCATCAGCTCTGATGGCAAGCAGCAGGTTACCGGTGCGCACAACGCTAAGCGATTGATGGTTGCACAAGGTCAACTTTCTGGACAGCCAAGAGCCACCAACATGAAGCGTCAGGTAATCATCATTCAATACTCATGCAAATTAATTGTTAATTGTATAAATACGTATATATAGTCGTACGATGATCAATTGGGCGAAGAAGGTCGTGTCGTTTCGCTCACCTGCGAAATGAACCACATCATCGCCGAGGATGGTAATTAATCATCAAGAAATTCACAAATTTCAATGCAATTAATTTGATTCATTTGATTGATAGAGCGTTGGGATTGGGTTGGACAAAATCTGTACATCTCGTGGAGTTCGCAAAAGACCAACGGACAGAACTGGACCGCCGCCGTCGAGTCTTGGTTCTCCGAGCACAAAAACTTTATCTACCCGACTGGCAGTAACGGCGGCGTGACTGGTCACTACACCCAACTCGTATGGCACGATTCAGCATTCGTTGGTTGCGATTTCGTTCACTTCTACGATGTGAGTCAACCCTCATACCCCTATGCCAAGCTGTACACTTGCAATTACGGACCGGGGTAAGTAAAACTGTCAAACAGTAAAATATCTAATATCTAAAACAAATTATTTATCATCATCGTTTTTTCAGAGGAAATTGGCAAGGCGAAGCACCGTATGATATTAACGGAGGAGGCGAATGTTCAAATCTTTGTTAAATAAAGATGTAATATAATAATAAACTTGAAATAAAATCATTGTCATAATGCAAATTGTGTTATAATTTAATAAAGTTAGTGAATATATAAAGTAAAGAAAGGATTTGTTGATTAGTTTACGACGACGCAAGAGATAAGAGCGAGAATATACTACGGCGCTTTTCGGTGGATGTGGATGCATTTGCACGATGCATTTAACTTTAAATTGCATCCTAGCATGAACAGTCACTCACATTTACATTAGAAGTGGCATCTTCATTGCGACATTACATTTATGATATATGCATGCACTATACTAAAAGCTTTATCATCAGGAATATTTTCATCGCATCATCACGTTTTTTCCATAAAACAGTGCAATAAAATCAACCAAAATTGTTATAAGAACCAACCGATTTTCATTAAATTGTATATCAACATGTTTCTACGCAAGTTGCTGATTGTATTAGCTTGCATTGCAAGTGTAAAGTGTGATAAATGCCCACAGGGTGGTACAATATACGGTAATACATAGATATTGCGCACAATCATGTATCCACTAGTCGTTAATGCAATTGGTAATAATATGTTTCAGAATTGGGTATAAGTGCGCACGGTAAGCGAGATGTGATCGATGCGCTCAATTCGAAACGATTGCAGATCGCGCATGGCAATGTTACCGGCCAACCGAAAGGCACAAATCTAGTTCGACAAGTAATTAACCTTACTAACTGTTCACTGCAAATTTGAAGAACTAATTTATTGAGGCATTTTTCAGGTGTATGACGAAAAATTGGGTGAAAAACTTCGTGAACTTACATTAACGTGCGATTTTGCGGCAAAAGTACCAAAAAGTAGTAAGTAGCTAACGTAATCGGATCATAGTTAATCCAAACAAGCATGTCATTTTAACAAAAAGTATGATCAAAATTTAATCGATTAATACTTGATTTCAGAGGGTTGGAGAGGAATAATGCAATTGACATACATGACGGAATCAAATATGAATCGGCCTGGACAACATTGGAACGAAGCTGTGGACACTTGGTTCTCCGGACATGAAGACTATGTTTATCCCAATAATCCTACCACAAATAATACAAAAATTTACACAATTGTATGAATTTTTTCAGTAGGTACCTAATAGGCATAATGTAAATGAAATTGTTTTGTTACAGCTCGTGCAGCATGACGTAAAATACATTGGATGCGATTTTATCAATTTCTATGATAATGTTACAGAGCCGAAATATCCATACGTCAAGTTATACATGTGTGCTTTTTCACCATTTTCCTCGAAGAATTTCAAAAAGCCTCCATACGCCATTGATGGCGATGATAAATGTTTTAATCTTTGCTGAAACTATGTAGAAATGATAATAAATGAG
>JARJDW010016666.1:0-35332 GCA_030264715.1 Adinopsis sp. GC000173 | reverse complement strand
TTAGAGTTAAGTTGAATATTTTAAGCATTTTCGGCCAACAAATGTATGAATTTATTTATTTAACATAATGGCTAAGTTGCTGAACTAATTTAATTTTGATTTCGGTTAAAAAGTTTGGATGGCACGTCTATAAATAAATTACATATACTTTTGTGAGACGGTTAGTGCGTACCCCTCTAAAAGCCTTTGAGTACCCCTAGGGGTACGCGTACCACACTTTGGGAAACACTGCATAGAATAAGGGTAGAAAATCGTATTCATATTGTGGGCCAAAACAGAGACCTTAAATTTGACCGTGGGCTACTCAATCTTGAAATTAAAAACAAAACGTAATTGAAAGATAGAAAAGGATAATTTTCAAACAAAATAAAATTTAAATAAATAAACGGGTCGGATAGAAGGTTTTTGAGACTTGCGGATGAACCACCGGCCGAAGCTTCCCCATCGTTACTAGAGAAACATTGCAGGTTTCGTAGTGTGAAAGCAGATAAAGTAAATTAAATTTTTTCAATTTCTTAGCGTTGTATTTAAAAGTTCATTACGATCATCCGGAATTTCCATAGGCAAAAGAGCCATGTTTATAATTCTCCTGTAGTCTAATTATGCTATTAACATTATACAATATTGTGGTCTATTTATATAAGCGTAAGAACCTTGTTTTTTAATTAAATATTAAACCGTGTTAGTTTTAACTAAAATTTACGAATTGTGATAATTTAAATATATGTAAATATTTGCATAATAAACTGCCAAAGTTAATAAATAAATAAACGAAATGTACTTTTATCTTTTTTTCGGTTCGGATGCTTGATTCAACTAGTAGCAACTTTTAAATGTTATTTAAGTAGTACATAAAAGTTTTATTTATTCATAACTCTTAAAAAGGAAACTGTTTCAATTTCCATTTCTCTCTTTTACCCTCGAAACTAATGAATACAAAACAAACAGCGTCGTCGCGTGAAAGAAGAAGCGAGAAGGAGAAAAATTTATAATGATACAACAACAGCACCAGCAACTTTTGTAATTTGAAGGCTGCTTATACTGCAATGAATGCTTATTAATATTGATAAGTTTTACTGGTTTCGCGTACAATGTGAAACATTTATACGATTTTGCGTTTGACTCGTTTTTTTTATAGACTAATCAATCGATTGTGAAAAGTCTCTTTTGACTTTGACGAGACAGGAATTCTCTGAGGTGAAATTTTATTTAGAAAAAAGCGCGCCGATACGCGCATACAAAAGAACACAATACCACACATTGTACATATCAAAACAATATTTTCTTCAAGATCGATAAACAATTCTTTTAAATAAACATGAAAGCCATATGTAAATATTTCATATTTCAGATATGATGTGTAATTTTGCAAACGGTACGGCCGTTTCGCTGTTTTATCATTTCACCCCCCTACGAATCGCTTTTATTTCGATTACCCCAACTCTTGTTTTATTAACACACATATGATAAATCTAAACATTTTCTTTAAAAATACATACTTGAAACATAACCAGCTTCTTGGTTAATCAACAAATGGATCTTTCATTTAGAAAGTGGCGTAAATCCACTATTTTAAAAGAGTTGTAACGTAATTTTTACTTAATTAAATGAAAAATATCTAATTATGATTATTCAAGACTGTCTTCGTTCCAAAATAAGTATTCAATTTTAGTTCAAAATTATTTACAGTAGTGAATTGAGTAATCCATTACTTCAGGCTTCGTTAAAATTCTTTTTAGACAGATAATGTAAAAATGTTAGTTCGGTTTTTTATCCGTTAAAGACTTATGTAATGGGATAATATTACTGTTGTGAATACATCAAAAAAAGAAAGGATTATCTTCATGTAACAAGCAATTTTTGTCCAAATCCTTCGACAATCTATCTATCTATCTATCGGCGAAAATGCATTATTTTTAATGAACAGAAAACAAATAATTCATGAATAATATGTCTTTGGCTACTGTTAATTACTCAACGAGTCCCTTAATATGTTAGTAGTAAAAGTAGCCTAGTTTGTTCGGCCAAATTAACCAAATGTTTAGAACAAAGTGCCACATTATTTCAAAAATGATTTATATAATGAATAGTACTGTATAATACTAGGTGTTCATTACTTATTTAATGTTGCAGTTTAGTTATGACATGTATCGCTTTGCACATTTTTTAACTATCGGCTGCAATGCGTTATATTTAATGAATAGAAAACAAAGAATTAATTAACAATGTTCTTGGCTATTGCTAACTGCTCAACGAGTCCTTTAATATGTCAGTTTGTTCGGGCAAATTAGCCAAATGTTTAGAACAATGTGCCACATTATTTCAAAAATGATTTGATAATAAATAGTAGTGTATAAAACTAGATGTTAGTTTGTTATTTAATGCTACAGTTTAGTTGTGCCATGCATTCCTTTGCACATTTTTTTAACAATCTAGACACCTATTTTGGAAGAGATTAAATTCCAAAGCAAATACTTAGTTTGAAACCTGAGAAAATTGTGATTAATTTAAATTTAGTTTATAATAGAACTAGGGTTCTTTTATTTCGATTGCATGCGAATTATATAAGGATGTGCTACATATTTACTTCATATAATATATATAATAAGATTCATTCTAGTTAAATAATATTACTACAATTATCTATTATATGAAGTTATTTATAAATAAAATTTGATTAATACAAAATATTTTTTAAATGTATTATACGTATTAAATTTCCATCACTGAAATTAAAGACAACATTTAATTATGAAAGCGATCTATCTACAGTCTAGTAAATATTCATTATATTAAATAAATTCAGTTAAAATATACGTAATAAAATTTCAACAGACTTGAAATTAATAACCCTTTATATTTAATTGAGCAATATGCAATCCTTTTATTTTCTCGAAAAAAGTAAAAGTCAATTCACAGTATACTTTCTAAATTAACTGTCCGATTCATTTTTTACTTAGCGATAAAAATCAATTTTCCTAATCTAATTTAAAAGATTTCCCGATCTTTATTCATTACAAGTCGCGACAGATGGCTATCAAGAATGATCTTGGGATACATTAATCAAAATCTATTTATATATTAAGATCATAAAAATATGCTCAATTCATTTATAAATGAACATTTTAATTATGCTCGTAAAATTATTTTAGACTGGTTTATTAAATCTAATAACATTTTTATATTTTTCTTCCGAAAATGCTCTAATAAAAAGTAACTTTTAGGAAACATTGATCGATGATGTGAGAAACTCTACGCAAATTTTCTTAAAATAATTTAATAACCAAAATTTTTCTAGTATAATTTAATTGCGCGCATAAAATGCATTCAAGTATAAATTATTCTGATTTTCAGGCAAACTATTTTTGAATACAATAATATTGCTGTGCGAACAAACATTTATAAATCAATTATCCGTGCAACACACACTTATTTACCATTGAAATAAACTAGAATAATTTCTTAAAATAATACTATATATATATTTTAAAATAGCTTTAGTTAATTTAGTTTAAATAATCTGAATTATCTATTAATAAGAAATGGTAGAGGTTTTGTCCAGAAAGGCATCACTTATGCATAACACGAAAATGAATTGAGAGAGCGGAAACGTAGCAATTTATTTTCTCAAATATAATTTTTTATTAAATAATTTAACTTGGATGTAAACTCGTTGCAAAATTTAAGACATGCGCTAGTAGACAGAATACCGAACAACTTTATTACAATTGTTGGGAAAATCGACATTTGCTTAATAACAACGCGATAAACTTCAGCATATCAAACAATAATGAATGAATGTATCAATTAGTAGTGCGAATTAGCGAAGAGGAAACACGTATTGTAGATATAACTCATCATTGTTTGTGACAAATTTAACGTCGATCATTATTGTGTTATAGTTTATTTATATATATTTATTATTGTAGGAATTAAACAAGTAAATAAGCTTTACAGAATAAATTGTAAGAAGTGAACCATATTAATAGAAACACTATTTCAACCTTTCGGTCATCATCAGGATACTGAAACAATTTTACATATTTACTATTGTTACAGGTAAACAGACTAGGAATTTTTACAGTTTTACTTATTCTAGGGTGAATTACATAAAAGACTGGAACAAATATACGCTACCTAAATTTATTTGCTCATTCATTAGCATTTTATTATTTGTTACTGCTTTCTTGATCTCGTATGTTTTTTAGGATTACCTGTTTTACAAGCCGCGAGGTGTTCTTTTAATCTGATATATTAAAATAGCTGCCCGTTTGGCTAATGTAACAGAACTTACATTGAACGTAATTTATCTGATACACACCTGATAAAGAGAAAATGTCCACGGACGAAATTAAGTAATTTTCTTGAAATTTACAAACAAAATCTTTTATACAAGTTTAAAAAATTGTGAATTTGGTAACCTAATGCTGTGACAACATAGAATAGCATCTTTTTTCAATACTACAAGTTGATAAAAGTAAAATTCATTTTAATAGTACATATTTACTTTCTAATACGTATATTAGCAAAAAGTTTGCTTTCAACAACAAAACACCTTGCATAATGTTAATTTTTTTACACAACGTATATGGCAGAATATTATTTTGAAGATCATAATAACCCCTTGGGTTTCAAAGCGTGTTCCGCGTAGACAAGTGCAAGTGTTCCATGAGAAAGTCAATAAAGTTTGCAAGTAATATATCCGTTTTTCCTTGGCTTTTTGATTCAAAAAAGAGTTTACCACTTCTGCTGTATATATGTATTTATATGTATTTTGTTGATCAATAAATAACGGATCAAAGATGGACATTTTAAAACCTTATGAAATTAGAAGAGCATTATTGAACAAAATTCTAGTGATGAATGAACATTTAGACTTCAAAAATTTCAAATTTTTAGATATTCTTTTATAATGTATTCTTTTTTGTTTCTATGTTTTTTTTTGTTTATTATGTGTTTATTTTTTATGTTTAATCAGTTGTAGTTCTGAAGATGACATAATAGTCGAAATATATAAATTATTTTTAAATTCTCCACGGGTATTCTACTTAATTATAAATTATACTCAACAAACGTTCACCAAGTGAATGCAAGTAATATAATTAACTTTATCAATAAATTATGGTTAATAAAAATATATTTTTAACAATCAACGATGAATTTTCTTGTTGTTAGTGTTGTTATTTGGAAAAAAAATTGCCAAAGTTTAGTGTTCCCTGATGTTAAGAAGATTGAGAGACCTACTGCGTTAACCTAGATTTCAAGCCGGTTAGGCTCTAAATTTATAGATTTATTTACATTTAAATGTAATTATATTATACATTAGACCAAATTACAACAATTAGGATATTGAAGTAAATATGTCACTAAAATGTTTTGTAATTAATTTAACGTATGAGTATATATTTATTATTACTAATGGAGTGAATAAGTTACATGCATGTCTAAGTCAACTCGCAATTGAGTTTATATATACAAAATAATAAATGCAATTAAATGCTGTGGCATTTTAAGATACTCCAAGATAGATGATAAAAATAGTAATTATATATTAAATGAAATAAAATTATTTTTAATTAGCCGAATGCGAGTTTGCTTTTTGCCCAGGCGAATTTGTCGGTGACTTGTTTACAAAATACTATTTATAGTAAAATTGTAGAACATACGGCAACGTTTAGCGGTGTTACGCTTAAAAATAATAAGTAATTATTTTTTTAATTAGATGATATTACGTTTAATTAACTAACTGAGTCCAGGCGAAGCCACTGTTGATTTTTTGCGAAATACGAGTAATATTTGTAATAAAATGGCAGCATTTAGAAAGTCTAAAAACTTTACGGTAATTATTTCTTAGATTAAACGTAATCAGTGCTTATGACAATAAATATTTAGTTAGGATAAAGTTGATGGTTTTAGTAAAATGTTAGCAACAGAAAACAGTTTCAAGTCTGCAAAGTTTCCGACATGCAAAGCTACTTACATATTCTAGAAGAGCCAGCGATCTGTAAATGATTCTATTAATATTTATTTTCGTAAATTAATCGCATTATTATTTATGCAATTTTTATTTCCTGAACTTATTGTTACGGATAACTAACGATAATATTATTTTTTAATTATTAACTTTATGCATAATTAATTATCGGCGGTGATTTAAGACCATATTTTTGTTATTCAACTTTTGACATTTCGTTTACTTTTATTTTAATAAAGAAATAAAATAAAATGCGTATCAAAAATTATACCCACCTTCGACATATGTGAGAAAATATATAAAGCGACACACTTATTTTATGATTTTTATGAAGCAACATTTGGGCGTTTGAAAAAAGGTTAACGATGAAGGGAAAGAAATAATTGATACTATAACAAAATGAACAGGTTGACAATCAAGGGATTATTCTTTATGTTGAAGTGACAGAACATAAATAAGACAAAGACGAGGTTAATTATGGGTTTAACTTAGAAAAAAGAAAAATAAAATAAGTAAAGATACGACCATTTTCAAAATAATTATGTTCTCTTAAAAAACGGCTAATTATACATCTACTTAATATACACGATGGTAAAAAGTTCTCAAAAAAATATAATTCTTTTATTATTTTATTATGTGCTTTAACACTTCGTGAAATGATAAAAAGCGACGCAATCATTTTATGATCTTGACAAACTTTAACACGTTTGAAGAAAACTAAGACAATATTAAGAATGATTTGTCTGTTTTAAATCAGTTAGTAAGATAAAATGAGCAAGTAAGTGATCTCGAAATTAACCTTTATTGAAGTAGCCGTAAACATGGCTATGATGAGCGTAATTTCGACTAAATGAAAATTTTTAAGTTTAGTTATTAACTTTTAACATGTCAAAAAATGAAATTTGTTTTTAGGCATTAGGGTAAGTCAACTATTATCCGCAATGTGGTTATATTTTTCGATATGATGATAGTTCTACTTTGAAAAGCACAGAACACATGCCTGATTAATTATCTTGGCTCCTGGTAAACCTTGCCACCACAATAAAATGATCACTGAACTCTTATTTGGTGCAAACAGAGAGCGGAGCAGTCATGTTTAAGGACAAAACAGCAACAAAAGAGACAACGTAAGTGGCTTAAATGCTTAAAAACCTAACAATAAGTAAATCATACATGTGTTCTGAACTTTTAAATACCGCCCTACCGTCATAATGAAAAATATAATCACATTGCGGATAATAATTGACTTATCCTCGAATTAACGTTATCCAATGTTCAGAAAGATTAGTTTCCTAACAGGTGATATAAAATAAGAGGAGAAATTTAAAAGCTTGTTCATAACAAAATTATTATTTGTCAAGGAGACGGAGTATAAATCTGAAAAATATAGGGGTAATTAGGCATTAAACTAAGCGAAAAACATAGAATATTTATCATTATTTCATTACTATGTGTTACC
The DNA here is from genome assembly GCA_030264715.1 of Adinopsis sp. GC000173. NCBI lineage: Eukaryota > Metazoa > Arthropoda > Insecta > Coleoptera > Staphylinidae > Adinopsis > Adinopsis sp. GC000173. The sequence continues at coordinate 27,899 of JARJDW010016666.1, read as the reverse complement.
ATTTCCAAGAAATGCAAATAATTATACAATAATTCTTACATTCAAGAAGTAAAAAATTTCAAAATAATACAATACTTTAATTGTACAATTATTAAGTTTTAACACATCAAAAAATGAACTTAGTTTTTAGGTATTATTAAGCAAAAATTTTAGCGTTTTCCGATATTCCGAATGATTAGCTTCCTGTCATATGATATAAAATAGGAAGAGAAAATTAAAAGCTTGTTCATCACAAAATTATTATTTGTCAAGGCGGCAGAGTGAAATCTGACAAATATGGGGCTAAACATGCAATAAACTAAGCGAAAAAATAGAATATTTATTAAAATTTTATTATTTTCTGCTACCACTTCAAAAAAAATAATAAAAAGCGATGAATTCATTTTATGATCTTACTAAAATTTTAAGTTTATGAAAAAAATTAATGAAAGTGTTGAGAATGATTATAGAATGGTCAGAATGATTATAAAATGAAAAGAATGACAATTCGCTCGTTTCAGATAATACAAGTTAGTAAGACAAAATAATTATGTTGGCATCACAATTATAATTTATCTATTATCCATTAGACAGAGTATAAATTATATATGAGAATAATTTAAAACAAGTATTTTCAAAGAAAAAAAAATGCAGATAATTATGCGTGAAACCACAAAATTCGACGGCGAGAAATTGGCCGAAAAATATATATAATACTTTTGTTATTTTATCGCTAAAGTGGATGGTGTATTGTTCGTTCGGCAATAAAAATTCTTTGTTAAGTATATTGAATTCGGTAATAAATACAAATGAAAATTTTATAAGGATTAAACAGGAAAAATTATACGTTTTATTAACAAACAGTGAGTTTTATTTTTACTACACCACAATCTATTCTATTATTCATTAGAGCCGCTCAACTATTGTATATAAAACGAGCGTGTTTATTTTGGTTTTCAATTAGCAAATTTGTAGATTTGCAAAATTGCATCCATTCCCAATCAAGCGTCTCGATTTCATCATCTTGTATATGTGACTAATAACCTTTACCAATTAATTTTTATTCTAATTTTATTGCAAAACATCGAGCAGCCTTCATAAGCCATCGATAATTTTTTTCCAAATGCTCTGCGAATTTTTAATTGTTGCTGATGCGTGTTAAGAAACAGCGATTAATCAACGTTTAGCTAAACGTGAGTGGAAATCTGATGTCTTTGATTGCGATGACAAATGAAACACCATACGTTTGCGTTATTGTGTTAAATTTTTAGGCAGGTGGCGAATCCGAAATATTTGTCACAAATCCTACCAAAACAATACAAATGACGAAATCTTTTGTGCTCACACAAATCTGGTGCGTTTTGCAAAAATGTTGGCGATTTATCATCCGCTTGTATTAAAAATGATTCAAGTGGTTTATTTTATTCCGCCCAAAACTAGGCTAATTCCACCATAAATTTATATATATATACACAACCTTTAAAGAAAATTTATAAATATAATAAACAATTTTGAGGTGCTTGAAAACGCTTATTAGTTCCTTTCACCGCATTCTTAATAAGTCAAATTCCTTCGACGAGAAATTGAATTTTCCTATTTGATACATCAAATAATGAAAACATTGTAGCTAAATTGTATATTTCACTAAAAACGTGATAAAACAAGCAGTTATGGACATAAAAGATGTGCGAATGTAATAAAACAGATGTCGATTTTACGCATTTCTAATTGATTACGAATATTTTAATTAGAATGTTAAAGAAAAAAAATCAAAACGTTTTGTTGCGAAACATCGTAAAAATATCCAGCGTTTTAATTTATTGCGACAAATCGTGTTTAATTAAAACCATAACGAAATTTAGCAGAAAATTTTACTGGCTAGCACTCGCTAATAACAAAATAAATAAAAATTCTTCGTTTTTATTATTCAGCTAACACATCTATTACATTTTATTAACGTAACCGTGACATAGGTTGCTGCAAAATTCAGTTACAACTTAATAAACGTTCCAACATTTTATGTTTAGACAAAATAAACACACGAAATTCAAATCATTCAAATTCAAACTCAGAGCAATATAAATTTATTATTTAATTAAATGACTTTCTCTAAAAAATATACGATTAAAAAAAACACATGCAAATTCTTTTTTCAGGTGTATCGAGTAAAAATCTATATTGTCAAATTTTTATGTTATAAATTAACTACTAAAAGTTTTAATACAATTAAAACTTGGATGGGCCTGATAATGCCTTTGGGTTGTGATTTTTACTAAGAATCATCGACATAATTATTTAACACCAGCAAGTTGTCATTTATCGCTTGATTTTCACGCATAATTATGTGCTCTCAATAAAATAAAGTTTTAATGCAATTAAAACTGTAAAACTTGGATAGACAGCTGATTATTTATATCGTAATTCTTAGTAATATTCACATTAAAATTTTTAATATGAACTGCAAATATTAAGTGCTTGAAGTTATACTTATCATGCAATTAAAGATACAATGCTACAGATAAGCATTGATCATCTTTCTAATGATATAGGTTGCTACAAAATTTAGTTGCAATTTAATAAACGTTCCAACACTTTATGTTAGACAAAATAAACACACGAAATTCAAATAATTCAAATTCAAACTCAGAGCAATATAAATTTATTATTAAATTAAATGACTTTCACTAAAAAATATACGACTAAAGAAAAAACACATGCAAATTCTTTTTTCAGGTGTAAACAACACGCTCTTTATATAGAAAATCAGCAAAGTATATATAATTTGAAATGATTGATTGGTGTAAGAAAAGTCGACGAAGGCGAATTTGATTCCAGCGGAGAATAAAACTTTTCGGTACACATATGTTTAAATTTAAATAAGTTAATGCATAAGATGCCTATACGGACAAACACACAAACATACCACCCATTATCAAAACAATGAAATAGTTTAAATAGTTTCGCAGATAATTGCTATACCAGCAAACTTTCTCAAATTGATTAATTATTAGCATTATGGAATGCTACATGACATCTATTAGGACTGCACAAGTTAACGTTGTGGTGCTTATACATTGCGATTATAAGCCAATGCAGATAATTATCATTCAGGTTCACTATTACTATATTAAATTCTACGTAATTTACTAGACAGCATTTAACCATTCCAACATCATAATTAATTCATTGCCTTTGAACAAATACGGGCGAAAACTTTACGCTGCTTACCAAAAAAGCGGCGCAGAAATGCTCTATTAGATATACAAATTTGTTCACGTCCGAAAATCAATTCTATTGTCGCAAAACACACGCATTATGTGCGTATATAATAATATACAATATAGTAGATGAAATTTGCTAAATTCGTAATTTGAATTGAATATTTAACTATAATAAACGATAAATTAAAAAAAAATTTGCTGTTTCTAACCCTTAGTGAACCATTTTATATTAATATAACAATTTATTAAAATGTAAAAAAGAGTTAGTTCTGATAGTTATGATAGTCATAGACCGAAATACGTATAAATCGTAAATAAACTGTTTTATGTATTACAATAAAAAATACAAATTTGTGAACCAATCACATGTATTTATTTACTTGAAAATAATTTTTTGAATTGTTAACTTTAAATAATAAACGATGCGGACTTTTTATATGAATTATCTAATACAAAAATGCAACAAAGGAAAAGTAACAAAATGTATATGGATAATTATGTTAGATTTCTTGTAAAAACATGTCATTTCAAAACCGAATGTTAACATAGAATTTAAAATCTTCAAAGGCTCAACAATATACTTAGTCACCGAGTAATGTTGATAAAGAACTTAAGATGCTGTTGTAAATCGCATGTCTCAAATAGTATTGATAAAGAACTTAAGATTCTATTGTAAATCGCATGTCTCAAGTGTTATTAATACTTTCATTTTGTAAAACTGCTGTAGTCCTGATGATGACCGCGAGGTCAAAATATATTGACATTTAGTGAACAAATTATTATGTAAATATTTGTGCCATCTCGTCTTGTGTAAGTTTAATATTTGGAAAAAAACATTTATAATTATATTTGACTTAAAAATAGAAGTGCTTATTTAAAACTATATACGAAATTTTTTCTGCAAATGAATAGTTGGACGAATTTAAAAGAATAAGGTAGAAAATTGTCGTTTCTTGCGTACAGTGTCAAGTTTTTACACAAACTATTAGGCAAAACTTGTAACGCCTTGGTAATGTTTCTATGCATAAAGCTTCAAATACAAATCTATATTGTTATTTTGAACCACTTATTGTCAAATTTTTATGTTTTAAATTAACTACTAAAAGTTTTAATTATATTAGATGGGCAAGCCCTGATAATGACTTTGGGTTGTGATTTTTACTAAGAATCATCGACATAATTATTTGACACCAGCAAATTCTCATTTATTGCCTGATTTTCACGCATAATTATGTGCTCTTAATAAACTAAAGTTTTCATCCAATTAAAAGTGTTAAATTTGGATGGACAGTTGATTATTTTATATGGTAAATTTTGATATCTAATCTTCAACAAAAAACACATTAAAATTTTTAAAATAAGCTGTAAAAATTAAGTGCTTTAAGTAAACAAGTTATACTTATCATGCAATTAAAGATACAATGCTACAGATAAGCATTGATCATCTTTTCTACGCTTTTATGTTTTTGGAGGAGCTTTCAAGTAAGCTATGGGTGACAAAACTTTTAAATGATCCTGTCTAAATCTTCACCAAAACTGCTTGTCATACAAAAATCAAAAATTAAGATCGATGTGAATTGTTAAATAAATTAATTTGTCATTAATGAAATGAAATTAATAAGTATAGATTGTATTAGTTTACAAATAAAACTATTTTTGTCTTTTAATTCGCTAATAAATAATTTACCAGCATAATAAATGCTGAGATTATATCTGAAAAAAAACGGCATGTTTCTACACTAAGCCCTAGCGCAGGGAGAAAAGGATAATTGTTTACCAGTTTAATTAAAGCCGCAAAAATTTTTTATATAATGTACACGCGTTCATTTGGTTTAATTAAATTTTTATTCATAAACAATGTGCAGTTTTGCGAAACGCATTCCATTTATAAAAATATGTTAAACAAAGTGTGGTATGGAAGCGAGAAAAAATGTTAGAACCGACCGCTAGGTGTTCTAGCAAAATGTATTTTATTGGCATAAAAACTTCATGGCGAATAAAATGCATACAGTGTTTTCAATTTCAAAAAAAAAAATAAAAGTGCAAGCGCCGTTTTCCGGCATCCGCGTATTGAGCGAGAGCGACGGACGAGCAAAAACGGTGCGGTGCGATGCGATGCGGTGTTATTATTGTTTTTATTAATACGCTGTTGCACGATTTTTCATCAAGTTAGTAATAAATGATTTTCGTTTCGTTTCAGACGAGGAGAATGAGTTTTTCAACTTGCATATTACCAGATACCGACCGGAGGAACTCCATAAATTAGCATCGAAAACAAAATTCACAAGAAAGGAAATTCAATTAATGTACCGTGGCTTTAAGCAAGTAAGTTCGCAATTTAAGTGTTTTTAATTTTTTTTTTCTCACGTTTTCTGCTTGTGTTGCCGTTGTTGTTGTTGCTGTTGTTTCGAACAATCAATTTAAATTCAACGCATCTGGCGAAGACGATTTTATAAATGGAACTCTCATCAAGTTTTCAAACAGCCTTATTTGAGATCGAAAAAAGCACATGTTGTATTTATATGTTTAAACGCGTTTTATTTTGTTTGTTCGCTCGCTTATTTTTTCAACAATAAACATTTTTTGCGTATTGTTGAAATTCTGCCAGTTCAAACTTCCTTACAATGCATTGTTCTGTGGATTAACCGAGAAACAAAAGGCAGTTTTCATCTTAATTCATAGTTAGACAACCCCAAACGCTTGTTAAATTGACTGGTAAATTTTATGAAATACAATTTCTTTCGTTTTTCCAACCGAATCCGGCAAATATTTAACCGAAAACATATGCAGTAAAACACTCACAAATATTTGCTAGATTTATTTCATCTTATAAATAAACATTTTCCTTCTTAAAAATAAAACTAACAAAAACCATAAACTTACATGTTCTTTTATTAAAGAAACCTCACAAAAACATTTAAAAATACTAAACACTAAAAATTTCGAATAAAATTTATCGATTGATTTCTTTTACATACAGCCTTTTTTCTTTGATTTCCAATAAAATATAAATTCAGCCTAATTTCCCATTATGAACACCTGGAATAATGAGGAAATTGAGCAAAAATTAATTTCATAGCAAATAGGAACTCGCTGAAAGATTTGTGGCAACCGAATACACTAACTTGTAAGTTAATGATTCGAAATTATAATAAAAAGAGTTCTTAAGATTGATTAATACCAAAATATGAAACTATAAGTTGGCACAAAGCGACGACATCTTTAGATCTAATTAGTAAGAAGCATGTTTCAGCCTTCATTTCATACAATAATTTTGAAACGCAGATTATGGATTGGTTTCAATAAGAAACCGAAAATAATATTTATTCACATCCTAAAGTATTCCTTAATGTCGTATATATGTGCTGTTTATTAGTCATGGCTTGTTTTATTGTCTTGCACATATAATTAATATATTGACATAATTAATGTACCAACGAATCTTGGCCGTTAGACATATATTTATACTAATAAAAAAGCGATAAGGAATATCTTCTGAAATAAAATTGGGATAGCAGGCGACTAAATGATGTGCAATTAATAATATTGAAAATAATAATCATTTTTTAACAATTCACGCATTGAGTTTTCTTCTTACTTTTAATTAATAAGATATAACAGTCTAAGCTATTTTCATATAATTTCTATATTTTTTTGAACAATTATTAGACAAATTATAGATTTTTTTTGATAATCTTGAGTGACATGGAATTAATTATCAGTATTTAGATAGATCGAAAGTTATATCATATTACGATTGATTCAACAGTAAGGGTGCAATGCTAGAAATCATAAAAACTCGCAGAAAGATTTGTAGCAACCGAATACACTAATTTGTAAGTTGATGATTTTAAATTATAATAAAAAGAGTTCTTAAATTTAACTAATACCAAAATATGAAACTATAGATGGACACAAAGCAACGACATCTTAAGAATCTAATTAGTGAATAGATAAAAAGCATGTTTCAGGCAGACAAAAACAAATATTTCTCAACAAAAAATGGAAATATATGTTTTGAATCGATAGAATTAAGGCAGACTAAATTTATCAAATTAATTATAGTTTTTTAACAATTCATGCATTGGGTTTTCTTTTTACATTTAATTGATAAGAAATAACATTCTAAGCTAACTTCATACAATTTCTATATTTTCTTTAAATAAATATTAGACAAACCATTGATAATCTTGACTGGCTTAGAATTAATTATCAGTTTTTAGATAGATAGAAAATTATATCATATTACGATTGATTCAACAGTAAGAGTAGAATGCTATTATCTAGTATTATCTCATTTGAGATTATTTTATTAATCCAAATCATTTTTATGAGTTGATTGTGAGCATTTTTTTTTAGTTAATTTAGTTTGGAGCGAGATAGTAGTAAAATAATTTCGAGTAAATTGTAGTGTAACTTTGATAATGTACGTAGTAAAAAAGGGGTTCTTGAGAGTTAATAATGCAAAACTAGACAAGAAATATAGTTTAGAGTAAATTAAATACATAAAACGTAAATTTAATGCGCCGGAAAAACTTTTACTTGAGGAGGCGAATTTATCAAAATGACTCGAAAATTTTAAACCGAATTAGCGTATTTTTTTGCTACAATAATTAGTGCCGTCGTAATTAACATTAAAATTCCATTAAATGAAACATAAAATGGAATGCAACGTGCATATTCATATATAAAAGCTCGAATTTATTTTCATAAAATCCGTTATTTAATAATTTTTATAAACTGCTAACCATAAATCACAAACAATTAATGCCCATTAACAAGTTTAAATCAGACGCGGCGTTTATTTATTATTATTACTGTAAATACAATGTTTCCGAACAAAATTATAGCGTTCGCACAAATTTGGTCTGTAATTTAAATATTTCTTCGGCGATAATTATTTTCATATTTGCTAAAATTTAAACTTTCACTCAAAATCATTCGTTTTCTGTTAAAGATAGTGACAAATTATTTTGCACATTACATTATTATAATGGTAATAATAAATTGGTATAAATATTATTGATTTTACTATAAGATTACGCCCCTTTACTACAAAACGCTCGACAAAGTTGTTCTTTTGTAATTACTAATTATAGAAGAGCGCGAATAAAAGAAAATTGATTTTGTAATTAAATCTTAAAGTGAAAGTTATTAGAGTGCTTAGATATTTATATCACACAGACACCAATGCAAGTTTTTAATCAATTTTAATGCACAGTATTTTGATCATAAATTCGTTATTTATAATCGCTAATCAATACGCATAAATATATTACGTTTTGAGACAGAGACATAAATGTCTTTGCATAATATAAAGAATAGATGTGAGTAATGAATTGTTAATATTTTAATTCATTACGCCTAAAAATAGACTGCAATGCGGGTTATTCTTGACTTATGGGTTTCTAAGAATTTGCGCCAAAGAACAATAGGAATAGGAAGAAGGAATTAGTTTTGCTTCCATGCATGCTGGTGATGTGATGATATGGAAAATATTGCAACGTTTGTTAGTTAGTCATTCGGCTAATTAATAATCATCTGGTGCGGCGGCGTGTAGGAATTTTTATTTGGAAATGAAATCAAAGCTGGCGAATGAGGAAACGGCGTAAACCTGCTTTTTAGCAGAAAATACGGCTGAAGATGAAAGTGCTTTTGTGAGAGAGTTATAACTTTTATGTAAGAATTGCGGCGTATAACAATAAAATTTGCGAAATGAACAAACATTATCATAACAAGTTGTAAATGCACGAGTTACATTTCAAAAATGCGCCTCTTTTTTTAAATTTAATACGTCGTGATAACATCGTAATCATTATAAAAAAATGTAACTAGAAGTTATTGCACCGACTGTACGATTTTAAAATGAAATTACGTCTCATATTTAATAATTAAGCAAAAACATATCTTATATTGGATGTCATCTCGCAGCAGCCTCGGCACCAAGTCCTTACATAATTCATAAACTTCTTTTCAAATTGTAAGAAGCAAAAACAGAAATCCGACCTTTAAAACATCGCTAATTTCAAAATTCATAATTAAATTTTTAAATTAAACATTAAAACGACAAGCGACTTTTTTATATCTCGCTTATGCCCGAAATTAATTTCTTCATAAGGATGACATACAAAATTGACAGACGTTTTTATAACGTTGGCATATAAAATAAACTGCAAAATACTATTCGTCTGCAAATGGATAGTAAAACAGAGGCGTCGCATGTGTGCAAAATACATTAGATGATCATTAACAAATAAATATTTAAAGAAAAATATTTCTACTTTTAAACTCCAATTAACAAAATATCTTATACATTACACCATCTTCCATTAAGAACAATTTTAAAAATATTTTTATATTTATTGTATTATTTTGAAGTAAATTCACGTGGTTGATTCACAAATTTGTATATTTTATTTACATAAAATAATATTACAGTTAATGCTGATTTTCCTCCATGGCCATCATCAGAACTAGCCATATTTTACGCTATATATTTTATTATTTATTTTTATATTTGGTTTGTAAAAAATATTGAGAAATATTTATAAAAATTTTCAGTCGCTGACTTAAATTTTTATTACTTCTACATATCATAAATATACAATTTTGTATGGATTTTTCTATTCATGGAAAAGCTTGAAGGTTTTTTAAAATTTTTCCATCACAATGAAAAAATCTATCCCTAATTGAATGCTTAACAATCGGGGAAATGCTAATAAAGTAAATTGAACACTAAAAATGACAGGAAAATTATTAAAATGTTATAAAATATCTGACAGCTGCATAAAAATGTAGATTGTTGGATATGTACGTTATACATGCTTCAATTTACAAAGGATTGGAATTCCTATTGATACACAACAACTACAACTTTGATATTATTTCTATTATATTATTTGTGAATTGTATTTCATACGTTACATATTCTTGTATATACTTTTGAATGAAATACCACGCATAAAAAGAATGAATCAAGTAGATAAGGTGGTTTAATAATGCAATATTATTCGAACGCTATTATATAAAACGAAATCTTGGTAGAAAATAAATATTTATGCACGAAACAATGTTATAATGTCATTAGAAACCATAATCATATAAAATCGATTACCTCAAGAGTTAAAGAGAATTTCTTCTTAACATTTCGTATATTGTGCCAAATATCTATTTGCGTCTATGGATTGTTATGTAATTATTGCTCCTAACATCCTTAAGAAGCAAATTGGTATTCTGCATATAAAACAACTTTTTTAGCATTTGCGGTGTCGATATCCACTTATGGTTTTCTATGTAATTATGATTCAAAACACTATTAGGAACCATAATCACATAACAACCCATAGACGCAAATTGATAGTTACAACAATGTTAAGAAGTAGCTCTTACTTCTCTATCACTGTTTTGTGCATGAATTTTTATTTTTACGAAGTTTTATAATAATAATAATAGCGCTATTATAACGTTAGTTATAACAGCATTCGAATTGAGTTTGAAATTATTGTACTTTTTCAGTATATTGTCATGTTGTAGTTGTCTTGTTTTGACAATGTTGAAGAGCAAAATGGCAATCCAAAACACGATGATAAATTGAAAAAAACTAAATCAAATACTTTATTTAATATATGTGTTAATAAAAACATTCCGAATTTGCCACAGTTTGCGGTCACGAAACAATATTAAAAAGGGTTTTACATATATTTTACACGAATAATTATTTTATTAAAATATTATTTATATTTAGAATGTTATACTAATTAATATTTATATGAATTGTTGTGGTATTACTCGTTTACAGCACGGAATACCAAAATTGCTCTTCCACAAGATTTTTACATTTTTTACATAAAAATTTAATAAATCATTAATTTTTATATGATTGTCAAAAATTTAGTGCAATCATAGAGTTTTAGGGTTTAGGGATTGATCAGTTGCTTTATTTATTTATTTTACAATTTCCCGTTGCTTAGTTTTAACTAGAATCTCACAGAATCTCACATTATACCACTGTTTTGTGCATGAGTTTTTAGTTTTAGTTTAAGTTTTACAATAATAATAATAATAATAATAATAATAATAATAGCATTAAAAAGGCGTTAATTATAACAACATTCGAATTAAGGTTGACATTATTGTACCCTTTTGCACCTATCATAGCGACGCCTCTGATAGCATAATATGTATGTATATATCTAGTTGATTTTGTAAATTGCGGAGTATAAAGGAAAATGCAGAAATTTTAGCAATCTGACATAAATCGCCTACAACCATAAATGAATCATTACGCCTTTTGTATAAAACATACATAATTTGTGAATTACTACCATGCAAACTATAAATTAGCATTCAAATAAGAATTTAAATTGATTTGAATGAGCGTGCATGAAATATTTAATTAACAATCGAACATCATCCAAACGAACCTTTTACCTTACAAACATATCAACATTATACAAACATTTTGAATTTCCTATTCGCGTTCAAAATACACGTATATAATATTATATCACATATTAATAAATAAAGCGAAAGATCGGCTTGTTTTGGTTTCAACCTCATCTGGGTTGTTCAACTTATTTAATATTAATTCGACGCTGCATTTCAAACAATTATTGATTAGGATTAAAACTACACAACAACGTAACGTAAGAATTAATTATTGTAAATTCCCGGTAATAAATAATCAATAATTTATCTATTTAAGTAGAAATTGAATGAGCCTGTCTTGTATGATAAATTAGTCAAATTTTGCTCGATCTAGTTTTTCAATTTAAATTTTAATAATCTTATTGTTGCCTGGATGAAATCGAGTCTCTTAAATAATAGATAAATAATAAAGTTTGCGTATTAATTTATAGTACGAGCATACAAGTACGAGCCGCATCTTCGTCCATGCATTGTATGCATTGCAATTTTTAAATTAAACTACAACAAAGCGCATTAAATTAAATTCTTGGCTCAATGCAGCATTGAATACATCCAATTTTTATTAACTAAACTAAATAATTTCGATGTGGTAGTTGTAGCTAAACAACAAAAAGTTTAATTAATTGAATTGTTTGTTACATGGCAAGTGGCGCAAGTCCAATTTTCATAAAGTCACTCTCATCTAAATATTAATTCCCCGCACATTAATAATGAATCAAATCAATAATATATATATATCTCATAAATAGAACGGAAGAATGTCTTTTTAATGGTATTTTTTGATTGACATAGTTCCTTGCCTTGCCCATCCACTACACTTTGCATATTTTGTCTTCAACAACAAATATAAAGTCATTTTTAAATTATTAATAATATTCTAAGTGGGTATTTTATGCAGAGCTTCCTGAAAAATGTCAACTTAAGCGTACATATTTTCTGACGCTAGTTTTACATTACTGCTTTGTAAAGCAACAATAATTCTAGCAAAAATGTTCTAGAATTGAACACAACACTTTTGTATGACACTTTTAACTTAAAACTTGATATTTGTCATCTCTACTTCTTTTTTAATTTTCATTCCACAATATATACACAAAGGAGATTTTTCCATAAAAACTTATTTACAATAATAAGTGGATATTTTATGCATATATTCTTTAAAAAATATGGTAAAGTAGGATACATATTTTTAGTCGGTGGCATTGAATTATCTTTTTTTATAAAATTATAGGAAAAATAAAACATTTTTACATAATAATTTTAAGTTACAATTAAAATCTTGACACTTTACTCAATTTTTTCAATTTTTAGATTGAAATAGGATTATTACCTAAAAAGGCATTACTTTTTTTTTTACAATATTTTATTGAAACTTGATCGATTGAGTGGTTAGGTCATTATTACAAAAAAATATCCTTCTATTGCAACTCAATTTCACACTTCATCGAGCACATACAACACAATTATTCGAATTAATTCATTTTTCAGATTATATTTATAATTGTAAGTGGATTTTTCTAACTAACGAAGAAAAGCTAGCGTAAATATTTTCAGTTCATTAGAATTCAATTATTTCTTATTAATTAATAAGACAATAAAAATTGTAGGACAAAAGAATTTGAATCAATCTCATCCCATTTGTACGATAATATAAAGGTGCAGCGGCATTTTTATTACGCTTAAATAAGTTTTATATATTTTGAAATAATCATTTAATCATTGTAAATCTGATATTATTCGTAATAATAGGTGGTATTTTATACGGTGTATATATTTTAATCAATATAAAATTGTATACAAAACGCTATTTTATCAAATTAACACTGAAAGTGTAAATCATGAAATTTTATATTTTGCAGACATTGATGGAAAATAAAAAACGCATCGCATATACATACATGTATATATATTTTCAGTTCATAGGTTTGTAAAAAATACACCATTTAATGCGATTCAAGAGTTTCACATGACAACTTTAAGCAAAAACTTGGTATTTTTAATCAATTATTTTGAAATTCTAATCTAAAATTGTATCATAAGAAAAACGCTATTTTTTGTAATTAGCACTCAAAGTGTTTATCATGATATTTTATATTATGCAGACATTGATGGAAAATATATACATGTCTGTATTTTTAGTTCCTGGTTTTACATTTTGTAAGTTTTGTAAGAAAGACGCTTTTTAATAGGATTCAATATTTTCGCATGACAACTTTAAGCAAAAACTTGATATTTTTAATCAATAATTTTGAAATTTCTCATCTAAAAATTTAAGAAAAACACTATTTTATAAAATTAACACTCAAAGTGTTTATCATGATATTTTATATTTTGCAGACATTGATGGAAAATAAAAAACGAATCGCATATACGTGATACATGTATATATTTTCAGTTCCTAGTTTTACATTTTGTAAGTTTTGTAAGAAACACGCTTTTTAATGGAATTCAATATTTTCGCATGACAACTTTAAGCGAAAACTTGATTTTTCTGACTTCCCAATACTCTGCAAGTTTCATATATTGTACTTACAATATTCCATTACATAGAACAAACACATTTCTAGGAAAACACAATCTTTAATTTCAACAAAACCTTATTCCTACACAATTTTCTAATTATATAGCATCTTTCTGAGAATTAACTGAAATTTAATAATGTAAAAATTTAAAAAAAATGATAATATTGAATATCGTTGATGAAAGAGCAATAATTTAAAGTTAAAGTAATTCCTGACCTATTTTGTTCATGTATATGTGTACTATGTGTACGTACATTTATAATGAATGAGTGTGTCAATACCTCTCGTGCAAATTTTAATTAGGTAACAACAAGATTAACTGCTTCATGTTTTTGGAGTGTGCTCATACAATTAGTTGCAGTAATGAGTGTATGGTGCTTCAAAAATTAGTATTCGCATACTATGTGGATGATTATTATTATTATTATGAAATAGATGACACAAAGCTAATTGAAATCTGTATTTTTCTCTATATAAGACAATTATTAATTATGAGTTTATCCATTAAATCCGCTCGAGATTAATGCGTTTATCTGATTGAAATTGTATAACATGGTGGATTTATCTAAGACAGCGCCCATATCCTTTAGATTTCTTTTAATATCAGAGAAATCTCATTAATTACCAATGTAATCTTTTTTAGCTTGACTGTTTTATAAAGAAGTATACAACTATTATTCCCGTAAAAGTTTAAGAAATTTTTTTATCTGGATTCTACACGCTGTTTTATGATCTCATAAAAAAGTAATCAATATTTTTATTAACTCGCAATAAATTAAGTTGTTTAAACAAAAGTGGTCAGACAGCACTGTTCCAACCAAACTCTTGTTTTTTCCACGCCGAATTGTGCTGGAAAACATTTTATTGTGTTTGAAAAATCAACAATTTAAACCAATTGTTGCATAATTTGCTTTTTGCTGCCGTATGACATGAGTTGTGCTTTCTGTTTGCTTTTTGTATTGTTTATAAATGTTAACCGCAATATAGCATAAAATATAGAAAAGTTTGGCTTATGCCTCCGCTTTGTTTATTATATATTTCGATATTTCATCATTTTTGTAAACACGCGCAAATTCGTCACTTTTATGATGATGAAAATATTTTTCAAGCACGGCTTAAAAACATTTTTATGTTAGAATACGTGTATTTGCGCCGCTCTGTTTAAAAATAATTACCCTGCATTATCTTTATTATTACAGGAAAAACCAAGACAACTAATACGATTATCATTAATCCCTCCTCCTTCACGAATAACATTTTTATTAACAAACTAATGGGTTAATGCGATTATAAAATTTAACTTATTAAAAATTACTAAACTAATTAATTCGCTTAATAACACATCGAATTGAAATAAAATTCTCAGATTACAAATAGTAAAAAATACGTCCATACAAAACATATTCAACATATCGACATTTAAATGAACGGAAAAAATCACTCTTTAATTAAATTAATTAGGATTTCCAATAATTCTGTTCCAGGGCACACTATTGTTTTATATTTTTATCCTTTTAATTAATATATTTCACAATATCCACTGACACAAAAGGCTAGAAATTGAATAATAGAATACTATGTACATCAAAAAATAATAATGCTCGTCGAAACATGATATTAATTATTTTACGGAATAATGGTTCCACAATATAAAATGATAAAATTAAATACAATAGTATTTTTTACAATACTCAGAATTTTAATAATATGAGAAATAATACAAATTGAGATGCACATAACAAATATTATTTAAAATTTTAGTAAAAATATTGTAACCGATTATGATTTGTTAATTTCCAATAGTTGCGATTTAATTTATCACTTTGTGCATTCCTATTTAAACAATGAAATCAAAATTTTTATTTTTCAAATGTTTTTTATATTTTAAAACGATTATAAAAATTATAAAACAAATTAGTTCGCTTAATAACACTTCGAATTCATATAAAATACTCCGATTACAACTAGTAAAAAATGCACCCATACAAAACATATTGAACATATCGACATTTTAATGAACTAAAAAAATTACTCTTAAATTAAATTAATTAAATAAATAATTAAAGGATTTTCAATAATTCTGTTCAAGGGCACACTATTGTTTTATATTTTTAATCCTTTCAATTAATATATTTTACAATGTCCACTGACACAAAAGGCTGGAAATTGAATAATATAACAGTAATGTACATCAAACAATAATAATGCTCGTCGAAACATGATACTAATTATTTTACGGATTAATAATTCCATAAATTAAAATAGTATTTTTTACAACACTCAGAATTTAAACAATATTAGAAGTAATACAAAGTGACATGCATTATAGTAAAAATATTGTAACCGTTGATGATATCTTAATTTTCAATAGTGACGATCAAATTTGTCACCTCGTCAATTGCTATTTAAACAACGACATCAAAAGTATTATTTTCCTAGCATTTATTAGATTTTAATGCGATTATAAAATTCAACTTATTAAAAATTACTAAACTAATTAATTCCCTTAATAACACGTCGAATTGAAATAAAATTCTCAGATTACAAATAGTAAAAAATACGCCCATACAAAACAAATTCAACATATCGACATTTTAATGAACGGAAAAAATCACTCTTTAATTAAATTAATTAGGATTTCCAATAATTCTGTTCCAGGGCACACTATTGTTTTATATGTTTTCCTTTTAATTAATATATTTCGCAATATCCAGTGACACAAAAAGCTAGAAATTGAATAATAAAATAATTGTACATCAAAAAATAATAAAACTTGTCGAAACATGATATTAATTATTTTACAGATCAATAATTCCACAATGATAAAATCAAATAGCATTTTTAACAATTCTCAGAATTTTAATAACATTAGAAATAATACAAAGTAAGATGCACCTAACAAATAATATTTAAAATTATATTAGAAAAATTGTAACTGATTATAATTTAATTGTTATAAATAATTAACGCTTGATTGATAAACAAAAATAGTAATTAGATTAGCTATATAGTTGATATATTTCGACTTATTAAGTCATCATCAGAACTATTGAACTACAATTGACATAAAAATAATAAACAAAAAAAAAATAAACAAAAACTATAGAAACAAAAAGAATAGAAAAGAAAACATTAAAGAAAAATATCTAAAAACTTGAAGCACTTATTGTAATATCCAAATGTTCATTCATCACTGGAATTTTGTTACACAATGCTTTTCTAATTTCAAAAGCTTCTAAAATGTCCATTCTGGGCCCTTTATTACAAAAATGTAACACTTTTAAATTTTGAATAGAAAAAGTATGGCCAAATGATAACATATGTTTCGCGACATTGGAAATTTCGGATTTACCATTTATAATTTCTTAATTTCCAATAATGGCGATTTAATTTGTCGCCTCGTCAATTGTTATCTAAACAACATCAATATTATTATTTTCCAATAATTTCCTATATTTGAATGCGATAAAAACCAGTTAAAATTGTATGTATTTACAATAAGGAATAATATTTTTCATCGGTTGTCAAGTTTTCAAAGTGATAATTTTTATAATCCCAACAGATTCAATAAAACCATCTATTCTTTGATACGATTTTATTTGATAAACCCAACTAACAGGTTTTGACAGATATTGGACATTCGTTTCCTTGCACATTATATTTGTATATTTCGTACGAAAGCAACAGATAAACAATCAATATTTATATGATATATTTTTACATCACAAATACATATGTGTGTGTGTAGAAAGAGGTAATAATAATATGATTCACACGTATCGGATTTAGGTTTTTCGGTGTAAATGAGATGATAATAATGTAGTTAATGCGAGATAATCCATCGTCTTGAAGGGGAACAAAACAATTATTAGGTGTACTTTGTGTTTGTAATCAATTTTCAAATACACCACAGAACCTAAATCAATGTGTTCCTAACTCGAAATTTGTGTTCTTGTCGGTGCTAAATCATGTTAAATATATTAGCCAATCAACTAATCACAACAATATGTAGCTGGGGTTAAATTATTCGGGGGTGAGCTTGTACAAATTATTGTTTTGAAATAACAATTATTTATTTATGTGACATCCGAGAAAGTTTCCTTCTTTGGAGTTTATTTAACGCGCGCCGAGCGAATTGATCTCGCAATCTCAATTAAATTTTATAGAAATTCGGCACAATACACAGTTTATAAACTTATTTTCATTTAACGAATAGTTCATTTAACAATTCAAATTGGATGCATTTTATGCGTCGAATAATTTTACTCATCGATTATTTAAATTAATCAGCATTTTTCGGCGGGAAACATTCAGGGGGATGATAGAATCTATGCAGTACCCGTAGCATTCCATAAATTTCGTTTTTAATGCTGCGAAAATCGCGTAAATGAAATTTCCTTTCTCGCCCCCAGATTATTTATGTTATTTTTGGATTGTCCAAGTTGGCGTTTCTGAATGTATTGTTTTTTAATGTGATTGTTGCACAGCAACAGCCCCAGCAGCACAATTTTTCCTCCGCACAAAAAATGTTGATGGCTGTTGTATTGTAAATAATAACGCACAAGCACGAGATAATTTTTTATATTTACATAATTATTACATGGCTTTTTACATTGCGCACAGCTTGTTGTTTTCGGATCATATATATATATATATATATATTTAGTATAGTATAAGTTGAAATGGAATTTACGAGCGGGTGCAAAATAAAAAATTGTACAAGTGTGCGCAAGTTTATTGATATATTTATTCATGCCATCAAATAAGTATACCTATAAATAACAATAGAGATGATATTTTCGGGGCGAGAATCCTTGCCTACTGGCTGCTGCTACAAATCGAAACCGAAATTATGCGTAAAATGATAATAATTCATCGTAGTTACTACTCGTACTATACATTCAAGTATAGGAAAAGCGTGTGAAAAGATTAAGTTACAAGTGAAAAGTTATTTCACGTAAGAAAATTGCTTTTACATGTATTGACTTTCTATTTTCAGTAAATGTATATCAACTTAATATTTTGATAAATGTTGCCTACTTGCTTGCTTTAAATTATCGTTCATTTTTCATGGATAAAAAATTGCTTTTCTATTAATATCATATTGAGGTTAAAATATTTCCATTTTTTGATTAATACGATAGGAGTAATGTTATTATTATTGGATATGAAAGCGCAATAAAATTGTAATGCATCATTAAACACATAGAGTTTAAATATCACTATTACGATAGATTCTATTGTACATGTAAGTATATTGTTTCAGACGTTCAGTGCTGTCTGGTCTAGCTTTTTCAATTCACCTACGCGAAAATTCTTTACACCAATCTCGTTATTTTATACGGTTACGACAAAGCAAATATTTTATGTGAAGGTTTCGAATACGACTTTATTGAATAAGAATTGTGTAAATCGAAACAAAATCAACACTCTCGAACGCTAATTTTATTGTTAATCATCGCCTATCCTATCCCATTTGCACTGATAGCGCGTTTTATTCAATAAACTAAAAATCTTCGATGAAATCTTATCGCCTTATAACTGAGCAAATATTTGAAGTATTAAAGTAATATCGCCTCAAGTGTATCTTGATTGAATAAGATCGACGCAAATAGAAGAGCAACAACTGGAGTTGGCGTTAATTCCGTATCAAACTACATTTTCGTATTTTAAACATGGATTTATTCATTTTTATAATGCATCGAAATTTACATAACTACTAAACAAGCATTGAAGTATTGCATTTGAAATGTCACTTTTAACGTTACGTTTGCGATTGCTATTAATTGCACATTAAAATACAAGATCATAAAAATGATTTGTCGCGATTATTTAACTATTTATGCGATTTGCAAAATTCTTATACAACCAAATTATATGTTTGTTTACATAAATCAAATAAACAAACCATTTGACATTTTTTCGATATCTTTATGTGAGTTATAATCTTATTGAATCAGATTAAAAAGTTTAAAGATTTAACTTATACGGAGATTATTAGAAATGAATTCAATACCATATAATTTTGCTTCAATAATTTATTATTTAATCAGCACAATTAAATCCGCTGAAATTTAATTGGAGTAGGTAAAATTGTAATGTGCAATAGTAAATATCTAGCTTATGCTGACGTTTCTGAAAAATACTTTAAAAATTCAAACTTAAAAGAAAAAATATTTTTGTGAACTATACCCTGTGTTTTTATTAAAAAATTTTTTGAAATTATTTAAACAACTTTTATAACTTGTATAAGAATTATTGCAGGTGTATTCAAAACTATAAATCGGCTTCGACTACATCAGTAATGTAATAATGATTAAAAAAGTCTTTGGTAACATTTTATTTTTGGAGTATTTCTATCTCTGTTAACGAATTTAAAGTCGCTTTACAGACTATTATTTATATTAAAATACTTATATTGAAGTTCTGGGCACACTAAAATAAACTATTGATGCTCACAATCTACTACCATAGAAATGTAATGAGATGTATGAAAGATTATTAAAAATATATTGTCATCAGAATAAAAAGAAGTTCTGAAACCATCGAAATATAAATCTTGTAGAATAGTCAGCATATATTAATTTAATTATTAAATAATTTAAGTAATAAAATTCAATCCATTGAACAAACATTTTTATAAATCTAACAAACTTTTATAGTAGAAACCAAGCTTATGGAAAAATACATTCCGGATGACGCTGTTCAATTAGCGAGCATTATTTTGCTACGAATTCAGTTAACACTGCACTTAGTGTTTTATTTTTTTAATCAACACAATGCAAATTCTCATTTGATGAAAGGTAATTGCATTTTACAAAAAAGGGTCGTAATTTTGTGTATAAATCCCATTATCTACTTTATCATAGAATCAATAAAGTTTTAATGTAAAACAAACAACTTTAATGCAAAATAATTGATTCAATTAATATACATGCAGGGAAAAAATAAAATAATCATAAAAAATACTTAATGGAGAGAGCGGAGCAAATCCAAAACATGCTATAATATTGTTAATTTTATATATTGCGATAAAATTGGATTTGCTATGAAAAATGGACAATAAAGCGCAGTCAAGCTTAAAATTCCGGCGCGTTTTACAACTTTTGTGCGGGCTGTATGGAAACAGAACAATTCTATATATTAAAACTATTTACACGATTGTTCAATTAGTACAATGATAATTTTGTGTTGTTGCAGGAATGTCCTACTGGTATGGTTGACGAGGAGTCCTTCAAACAAATATTTTCGCAGTTTTTTCCACAAGGCGGTACGTATAATAACATAACATCTAAACGCTTTGCATTTATTCTCATCTGCATTTGCGTTACAAATTTTATTCGGCCGCTTAAATTTCCAGCTTATTTCTGTTCACGCGATAATACACTTGTCACTACTTTACTGGATTATACTCAAAAACAACATGTGCAACCTAAAAACAGCGGTATAAAAATGAGCGCGTGCATATGATAAATGATTCATTTCTGCAGTGGATTTAATTATTAAAATTGCTACGTTTGGTTTCCCAGTTTGATAATGCATATGAAAGGTATTCACATACCATCGAGTTTAAATTTTCATCGAAAATATTGTCTCGGATTTTGAATATTCTACTACAATATGATAAATGTATATGTCTATATGCATGTGTGTGTTTGTGTGTGCTTTTTTTTTCGATCGCGTTATTGCGTGATAAATTCACATTTCTAGGGCTTGTCTTCGCTGAGTGATAATAAATAAATCGTGCAATATTTTTATTTGCTCAGCACGGTAATGATATTTTAAATAAATACTTTAATCAATGTTCAATGAAAAAACGACGCCATCACGTTATTGGGATTAATTTATTTTTATGCGAAAATCGACGTACTACGTTTCAGATATTGTTTAATCACAAACAAAGTATGTAGTAGTATAAAAAATGGGTTTTGAGTTTCATTTATTATAAAAATAGCTTGATCATGTTGCTGTGTTTCCTCTAAAAAATTCACAATGTGAACATAAACAACCATATATTTACAATTTCATGGATACAAATTATTTACAAACGGGCTGTTTAGAATTTTATTTCTTCCCCGGCAATAATTTTTTTGAAATTAGGTGCAATTAAAAACGAAAAGTTCACTGCATAGGTTAATTTTTGAGAAAATTGTGTAATGTCATTAAATTCCAATAGTTTGACTTAATAAAAAAATTAATAGAGCTATTTAATTATAAACAAATTGTTTTTATTCGAATGTAACTGAAATGAATTTAGTCAATCCCATTTTTGAAGTTTTTAGAGTTGAAAGTTGGTCTGTTATTTCATTAAACTAACATTACTTTCTATCTCACTTTACTTATTTTGTGCTACTATGTAAATGCCTCGCCAACACCATTTGCGAGTAACAACTGTTCACCAACTTTCAATAATTTTGAAATCTTTAATTATTTTCAACGTTAACCACGTCTTCTCCTTTTACGTTACTGCCTTAGATACTTTTCATGCTTTACATCGCAATTGCAAGATTGTTGCTTGTAGAGTCGCATATTAAGATAACGCTCCAAGCTAACCCAAGAAATATTATCTCCAAAAAGGCCTTACAGTTGCAGCACAGTAAGAGGTCACAATCACAATCCAACTGCAAAAAAACGAATAATTGAGCCGTTTATTTGGAAAGTGACCTAAGTTCACTTACGCTTTGATTGTGATATTGAAGTTGTTAAGTTTAAGTAAAAATAATAAAAAAGAAGGAATTAAAAATATATGCAAATATTAGCAATATGTTGTACTGTTACACTACATCATTGGCATCAGCACATTTACAATTAAAATTGAAATAATAAACAATTATTAATAGCGAATTACACTAAATCGAAAATTTATGATCAATGAAAAAATTACAATTTCTAAAATTACGAAAAATGAGGGCTGCGTTGATTCCTGATTGTTGACTGAAATGAATTTGTAAAGATAAAAAATTAAGACTCAAAATAAAATTACTGGTAAATAAAAAAAAGGAAAAAATGGGAAAGGGGTTACTTGATATTTCTTAGTTAAGCTAAAAGCAAAATCCCGTTTGATGATGCCTATAGGCTCCTATAAACACGTGGTAATTTGTATCAGTTTCACCGCCCTCTCGTGAGGCCTGGTGACAAGTCCCAAAGTGCTCACACTGAGTGGTGACTACTGTGTGTACTTGTATTTACAACAATATACACATATAATTATTTTTTCTATAAAACAAACATATTTTAACGTCACAGACAAAATTAACAATGTTTGAATTTGTTCGATACTAATTACTTTAACATTTTATTCTCATCCTACCGCGTGTAACTACTGAAATAATGTGCTATGTCGTTAATTTAAACTTAAATTAGTTGAGCTACATTTAAATATTAAGAAAGAAATTTAATTTCAAGAACGTGTTTATTGTACTTACTTGAAATAATTTCGTTCCGTAGTGATCACAATAGAATAATTAATTGTTTATTTAAAAAATATATATTTCTATCTGTCTGCCACAATATTTAGTTTAAAAGGTGAAAAGTCAACAACAATTTATGATTAAATTGAAATGAGATTAAAATAAAACTTTATTTTAACTACGATTATGCAATGTTTAATATCAAAAAATAATAATTAATTAAAAACACTGGATTTCGATTCACTGTAATGCATATAAAAGATACTATTTAACATGAAATAGCTCTGTTTTACATATAATTCTAGGAATAGTGAATCGAAATCAAGTGTTTTTAATTAATTATTATTATTTGATATTACAATAATGCTTCACCAAGAGGTAGCAACAAATATTTTAAACTTTTCCATGTTTGACAATTACATTTAATTGAATTTGCCTGCGAGAATATATTCATTGTCTAACTGTATTATAGAATTCTAACAACTTTAAAATTTTAATTGCAATTAAAAACTGAAAATTCATTAACTGGGAATATTTTTGTATAAAACTATAACAAAAAACTTCCAATACATGTATATATACAACATATATAAGTCCATTTCCAATTGTGTATAGTTTGCTGTTAATAATTGTTTATTATTTATATTTTAATTGCCAATATGCTGATGTCGATGATGTTGTATCACAGTGGAATATATTGCTAATATTCACATATATTTTTAATTTCATTTTTATAATTATTTTTACTTTTATTAAACTTAACAACTTCAATATTACAATCAAAGCAAATGGCTCATATTATTAAGTACTTGTGTTATAAATATATTTTTAGTTGTGCAAAGTTGTGTTTGTCTCATCATAACTTTGAAAATTGAAACGATTAATAATACAAAGTTAACAGTACCGAGTAATTATTGCACTAATTGTTCAATGTCTTTAAATTAAACTTTAATTAGTTGAGCTAAATTTAAAACATTACAAAGAAATTTAATTCCAGGAATGCTTTAATTCTTCTCGGAAGTGACATGTCAAACAAGCGCCGTCTACTGTTGTATAATGCAATAAACGAATAATAATTTGTTTAAATAAAATATTAGTAGCAAATGTTTAAATATTCAAAAAATATATTTTGTCGTATTTTAAATTTTAACTGTGTATTATTATTCGAACTGTTTTAAAATTAATGTGACCTGATTAAAAATTAACACAGCAAATAATGTATAAATGTATGTTTAAAAATTAATTAGCAATGCTAAAATAAAACAATATTTAATGCATGAATTTGAATAATTAATATCGGAAGCTCAATTTATTATTTCGCGTGTGCATAAAGCGAACACAATAGATCTTAATAACATGAGAGGAATTTATATGAAAATATTTAATTTGTTTTTTTTTTGTATGTCCGATGTTAAATTTCTAAACATACAGTGAGTGCAACCAACAAATGCAATTGTTTAATTAATTCCTTCGGTGAACGAATGATGTTTACTTTGCGCTTACGAATAATAATAATGTTTAAATGTTTAAACCAAGAACATAGGTCCAGCCAAGATTATTCTAAGCACAAAAGATTAGTTCGCCCACTTGACTTTAACTGTCCGTCATTTTGTCAAAAATTATTATATTTTTGAATCCATCAATTAAACACTAGTTTGTGTTGTTATTTAAGTAAACCCATTAAAATTTTGTGTTTCAAATGATCCTGTGCGTCGCAATGTTGGTTACTGCAAAATGTATAAATTTTGAGAAACGTTCTTTGACAGCTATTTTTACAGAAACCATGTAATATTTTTGAATAAAATATTTCTGAAAGTTATTCAATGTGTGTACTTTAAGATGATATATTTATCTTTTAAATAAGTGTTTGCGTTAAAAAAATTCACGAAAATGACCGATTTTTTTGCGCTGCAAGTGGGTTTCCCCCTTAATAACATGAGGAATTTATAAAAAAATATTTCAATTTTTGTTAAATTTCTAAGCATATAGTGAGTGCAAGCAACAATGCAATTGTTTAATTAATTCCCTCGGTGAATGAATGGTGTTTACTTTGCGCTTACGTATAATAACAATAATGTTTAAGTGTTTAAACCAAGAACATAGGTCCAGCCAAGATTATTCTAAGCACAAAAGATTAGTTCGCTCATTTAACGTACGCGTAAATTGTACATGAATAAGCTTTCAAGCTTTGTTTCTTATCATTTCCAACACGATTCGTATTAAGAGGTTTTAACTAAATCGACTAATAAATTGCGGCACTGTTTGAATTTTGACACATGAACTTGTACGAACATGTAACAGGTGGATCTAACTATTACGAAAATCGATAGTGTTTATGCACACATTGGGAGAAGGTTCCTCGTTAATCGGAAATGACAATCTAAATGACTCCTAACGGTTAATTAAGGGAGAGTTGCCAATTTCGACCATCAGATGGTATTATTTGAAAGAAAATCATAGTGCACCGCTGTTAGTCTAATTGGTCACATTTTCGACAAGTGCAACAACATTTGTGTTATTTACTATACGTTCAAGACTATCCCCGAGTTAATTAAAATGAAACGCGCCTGTTTCGCTTTTCGAAACCTTCTATTTAGCGAAACGGATCCCCTAAGAACTATTTTATCTCACTTTTACGAAGTGTTAAACCATTAAACTAGATTCAACATAGATGGAAAGATTAGAAGCACATGTTTGAATAAAGCTTGCCTTGTTTTTGTTTCACCAACCATTAATATAAGATAATCTTTAGCGAAGATTTCCTACAACTTTATCTATAATTTAACATTTATGCCTTTTTTATGCTCGGATCATGGATGGAAAAAGGCATTAACATCATCAATCAATCAATGAAAATCTGATTAATGAAAAAAAAAGAAGAATTAATGTGAAAAGATTTATGCTTGCATTAAATTATTAACGCTATTTCCTCCTGAGAATATTCTGCTTTAATTAACTTTTTCCCGTTTCGCTAAACAAAAATTTATCTTAAACTTTTCTACATGTATTAAATTAATTCTATTTCATCAAAACAGGAATTTAATTATGTTTGTATATAAATTTTCAGTAATTACTGTTCAAAGTCGGTGTGAGTTTTGTTAGCATAGGTGTCGTATTCTGTATGCCAGCTTTTTTCCCCACTAACTAAAATTAGATTCTGCCGCAATTTATTTAAACAGCAAAATTGCACTTGAAAATAACTACGTTAAAGCCCAGGCCAACGTGTTCGTTAATTTATCGACGCGGCGCGATTAATTTTCTATTACGCGGCCAATTAATAACACGACATGGAAAAAATCAAAGTTGGATCATTCGATATTCAATTTGTGCGAGCGGTCGCTATGAAATTGGCTAACATTGCTCTAAATCCACAAACGATTATCTTAGATTAATAGTTTGGGAATTGAAAACAACTGAAACTTCTCCCAAAACATATGGTTTTAAAACTTTCAATCTTGTTTAACGATTTTATATCACTTCTCAAAACAATTAAAACTTTTCTCTTCACTAAAAAATATTGCACATTTAACATATGTTGTTGCAACTAATAATAAAACATTTAAATAAATGTTATTATAACTGAGAAGAAAGTTTACTTAAATGAAGCAATTTATAATAATTTCTAATATTAAAAGTTAATGAAAAACCACTTGTCTTACTAATATATTATTCAGCTTGTAAGTTATTTTAAAATCATGATGCATTGGAGCTCATAGGCATGATATTTTCTAATAATTTAGCTTGATCCATATAATTCTCTAAATTTTGTTTTTCCTAAAAATTCCCAAATATGACGCTGGATTCAAACAAATAAAACCCGATTCCGATATAGGATTTCAACTATTTAATTTAGACATTCAAAAACAGTTTTGTTACCGAAATTGTTATTATGTAACTCCATATTTTGGAAATTTATCCGAACACTAATATATATATATATATATAGACACAGGAAAATTTGTTCTTATAACTGAGAAGAAAGTTTTCTTAAATGAACTAATTTACAATAATTTCTAATATCAAAAGTTAATGAAAAACCACTTGTTTTACCCATATATTACTCCACTTGTGTGAACTTAGCCATAAATCCAGCCACAAAAATTATATATATTTTTTCCAAATATTAAAAGTCCCATATCTTTCTTATTTTTAAAGATAATTAACTTTCGTAAAGTACATTGAATTCAGCACATCAAGTACTACAAGAATGAGTGGTTTCATTAATATATATATAAGATAATAATCAAAATATCAATTATTAATGGCGATATTTAACTTAATATATTAGAGGTTTTTGCCCAATTAACAATATAATTTTATGCACTCATCAGGAAGTAAAT
>JARJDW010016664.1:0-22490 GCA_030264715.1 Adinopsis sp. GC000173 | reverse complement strand
ATGCGATTTAATAACGGAAATGGCACCACAAAACGACAAAAGACTTTTTGTTACGTAAAAATCGCTTCAATTTCCTATTAATTTTCATTCGAAATCACATCTTGTATTCTCTGTTTTTTTGTTCATTTTTAAAATATTTAGCGCAGATATCACAATTGTTTGAGCGAAACATATAATGAAAAACGTGAAAGAACTTAAAATCTTTCTAATGCATCAATATTTTGTATACGGTGAATAATTTTTTTGGTTAATATGGTTAATGCGAATGGCAAGTTAAAATCTACGCAAATGGATAACAAAATCCACGCAATTCGAAACAAATTTCTTTAACCATCATCTAGCGATACTTGTATTGCGTAAAAAACACTAGCAAGTAGACAATGGGTATAAAAATTTGTGCCCAATTGCGTAGATTTTGTGTCCACTTCCGTAGATTTTTATTGTACATGATGGATTAAGCTTTTTGTTAAAAACCTACGAAAATGGACAGCGAAACCTCCCAATTTCACCATCTCAACGCGAATATCTGGTTTATTTTATATGCCATATAATATTTTAGTAAGTACATCGTATTTTTTTATTTATTATTAAAAGATTAATTTTGATTTTATTACATTAACATAAAATTACTGCAATATGCAAAAAATATTTTACTATTTAACCAACAAAAAATTTCTCTCGTTAATGAAATTTAAAAAAAAATTAATAAAAAAGTCTAAAATAAAAAAAAATTTGTAATATTACATCTCGCATTCCCTTTATTTTTTTTCTGTGAAATATAAACTGCGATGACTTTGATTGAAATATATAATAAGAAACATAAAGGGATCTAAAATCGTTTTAATGGATTTCGCATTAATTAAACAGTTTTATGCTTTGATTTATAAAATTAGATTTGACGACTTTCAGTTGGAATAAAAAACTTTTCTTTGTTGCGCTCCGAAATAACAAAAACAGAGTTTAATTAGATAAAAATAAATGAGTATTAGGATTAAAAGCATTACAGTACGTTGTAGGGATTTCTAACTCATTTTAATCAATATTTTACAAT
The DNA here is from genome assembly GCA_030264715.1 of Adinopsis sp. GC000173. Lineage (NCBI taxonomy): Eukaryota > Metazoa > Arthropoda > Insecta > Coleoptera > Staphylinidae > Adinopsis > Adinopsis sp. GC000173. The sequence goes on along the minus strand of JARJDW010016664.1, from coordinate 21,439 downwards.
GCATAAATAAATTATAAGATATTGCAATGTCAAATTCTTATACAACACAATTAACATCGGCTATAAAATCGATATGACCATGTTCTAAAAATACAGAGTAAATGGAACGCTTTTTTCTGTAATAATACTTGAGATGAAGTTTCTTTTAGTGTCAAAACTATTACGATCGAGATGAAAACAAACCAGAACAACGACGTCGGGAGAAAAAAAAACGTGTACACTCACGCGTTTTTTTTTCTTGTAGGTATATATACGCGAACAGATGTGTTTTCATACGATGAAAATGAAACTGACAATCAAAACGCAACTTTGCGACGAAAAAAAGGGAATGCAAACAAATTAAAAATTGCACTCGAACGTTTGCCGTCGTTGTTCGGTGCAAAATTCATTAGTCGAATGACTTATTATGTATTATTTTAGTCGTCGTCTAACAAACATCACATCGAAGAGGAGAGGAGTGAAGTGTACTTATGTTAATTGCATTCAGTGCACTTGGAAAAAGAGCACACAGACACATACACACACACTTTGAGGATTTTTACATGACGGAATAGAATTTTGTATTTTGTGCGTTCTGCATTTTGTTCGCGTTATCATTGAAGATATAATAATACATAAAACAGGGAGTGCATTATTTAATCTTTTAACTGTGAGCAACAGTCACGATTTCGCTACTTTGGAGGTCTTGGCGCGCGCGTGCTTTGTTTTTCCCCGGAGTTAAATCCTCGATAAATGCGCCGACGACTTTCCTAATATGATAAATTCCGTTTAAACAATTTTTTAGCGAGAAAAGCTCTACAGCGCGACATTTTAAACATTATTTATTAATAAAAATCAGCGTGTGGTGAATGTGGATCGGGCAGGATGTAATTCAATTAGTATTCATTTAGTTGTGTCGCAATGCACCCTTGTTATATGGCTTTAATTCAATTCAGCTTTCTATGCAATGTATAATAGATAATTAGACACCCAGAGAAAAAAGCGGTTAATTTATTGATATATTGTATGGATGCGAGGCGGATAAGTCGCACCTTAAACCGTCCAAAAAAATATTAAGTTTCAAATCAATTGTTTCGTTTTTTAATTGATAATTAGGCAATATTTATGGACGCGCTAGCCCCTAATCTACTTCAACGCACTTTGTTTGAGAATTGTTTGAGCGAATTCAGGCTATTATACGAAACTACAAGTGGAAGTAGTTCACAACTATAAATCATGGTGTAAAAGTTATACTTCTTAAAGCCGAAAGATAAAATTTTCTGCTTTAATTACCGACTTTAATGGACTTGAGCGCATCTACTCACAGTTAAATTTCCAGTTTTCGAGTTTTCGGTCAACACGCAAATATATCGCAATAGCCAAACTATTAATTAGATCGCATTTGGTAATGAAGTGAATCGATCTAAGCACACCATCCTCGCATGTCGATATACTGTAACTGACAAACGCATTTAAATCGGCGACATAATTATGCTGAATGAGGGCTGGCAAAATAAACATTGCATTGTTATTATATTTATTTATTGAAGTTTATTGGCTTCCGATTTTAAAACAGTTGGGCGCAACTTTTAAGTTAAATTACCAGGTTTTGAGTTTGCGGCCAGCACGCCAATTTATGTGGCAGTGGCAACACTTATTACAACTATTAATTAGATCCCATTTGGTAATGAAGTAAATAGATCTGAGCACACTATCTTCATGTTGATATACTGTAACTGACAAACGAATTTAAATCGGCTACATAATTATGTCGAGCGATGAAAGAATAAACATTGCATTGGTATTATGCGGATATTAAAGTGTATTAGCTTCCAATTAAAAAAAAAACCTGAGAAGATCCAATGTATCGCAATTGCAAAACTGTTCATTAGATTGCATTGGTTAACATCGATCAAATCACACATTCTTCTAATATAAATTATAACCGCAACACTATCTATTAAGTGGTTGCTGTTAATGAAATATATCGATCTTAGAACACCATCTTCATTGTAATATTGAAACTGGCAAACGAATTTAAATCGACTGCATATTTATATCGATCGACGAAAGAATAAACATTGCATTGTTATTACGTATTCGTTTATCGAAGTTTTTTACCTTCCAAGTTTAAAAGACTTGAGCGCATCTTTTAAGTAAAATTGACAGTTTTCGAGTTTTTGGTCAACACGCAAATATATCGCAATCTTAAAACTATTAATTAGGTATATTGCATTTATTAATAAAGCAAATCCAACTTAGTACATCTGTACATTATTTTCATGGTACCTTATACAAAAACTAGTCAACGAATTAAAATCGGCAGCATTTTTATATATCATTGTATTTTTATTATTCGTTTATCAAAGTTTATTGACTTCGAAATTTCAAAGACTTGAACGCATCTTTTAAGCGAATATATCGCATTAACAAAACTATTAATTAGATCGCATTTGTTGACGAAGCAAATCGATGTTAGTGCACTATCTTCCGGTTAATACACGAACTGGCAAATGAATTCAAATCGATGGCATGTTTGGCACGAACGACGATGAAAGAATAAACACGGTATTGTTCTTGTTGGTTAATTAAGTTTATTGAAGGGTGGCTTATATAGTTAATATTGTGTGCGTCTAATCTTTTCACCAAATAGTTGCACAAAAGTTTCTTAGCGCGCCGACGAAACGATATAGAGTCGGTAGTAGGTAGGTGGGAAAGGTGGGGCGGTGGCGGCGGGCGCACATTTTCGCTAAGGAAAAAGGTAATCGGTTTTCTCTAAACGTTTTCATAAACTTGTTCCCTTTCATTCTTGTATCAGCATTAATTTCAAATTGAATTGCTTGTAATCTTTTTTCTCTTCGTGTTTGTTGCTTCGCAATCGTTTCGCCTTATAATTGGAAATATTAATTAAACAATTTTGTCGCATAAATATTTAAATAACTTTTCATCAGCAATTCAATAAAATACACTAAATTATAACATTTATTTTAGAACATTTAATGCCTAGTTTCCAGACTATAATTTTATTGCAAAAAATATTGTAATTATGAATGAATTTAAAGAATCTTCTTTTATAAATGTATCGTCTGTCAATAAAAGTTTTATATTTTAAATATGTAAACAGCCCCGCTTTTAACTCTTCCAAATATTAAATGTTTTAATTACTTTCACAATAGTGCCTAGACTGTTTTTGCAGTGAAATTCCATGAATAAATGCTGAAAATTATTGTCAACTTATAATTAAACATGTTTTAAACGATTTTTTTCTGGGAATTTTTATTGTTGAAACAAAATAATTAGCAATTAGAAAATTAATGATGTTTTGTATGTTCGATATAAACTTGCTGGTTATGATTATCCAGCTGAAATTCGTCGAAATGAAATTGAAAAAGTTTGCGTTTATATTATACATTTATGACATTGTTATTTTGATTATAATAAATAATGATTAAAGTTGCTGCTGGATTTAATAATAATAAAAAAAGCGCAAAAATTGCATTGTATTTGTCTTGATTAAGTGTGCAAAGTTTTGCTGATGCAGTTGCATTTACCGTGCGCGCCCGCTCGAGCTTCGAGCGAATGCAAGAAAATAAAATCAACATTGTTGCGTCGTCGTTTTGAAGAGGCGAACGCTTATGAATTTTTGAATGAAACGACTTTATAAAGTTAACAATTTATATTCAAGAGCGTTTTTTAGCCATTACGCCATTTTTTCCCACCGAGAGAAAATATATATATAACTATGTACAAGAACGTTAACCTTGCAACAACTATTGCATCTATAACTAATGCAATTTCCTCTCGAAACTAAATAAATGTCGATTGAAATGTGCGCAAACGGTTGTTGAGATTAATTAATATCGACATTGTTGAAACAAACAGCGCAAATAAATATGATAATAATAAATTATGTGCGTTCGACAGGAAAATTATTACGTAAACTTAATCAATTGTTAAATTATTACTGACAGTGTCTTTAATCATACAAATCACAAAATTATGCAATTTACATAATTAACATTGATGTTAATTGAATTAGTGCATGTTGGAAAAATTATCGCAAACAATTTATTTTTAACTGATCCTTGTTTTTATTATTTTTATTACAGACTATGTAGGTGTATAATATTGATTTATTGAAACGGTTTGCCAAAATGTAAATTCTGTAACACAATCATCATATTTACTGCGTTTCAGATAAAATTAGACATCAAATTTAATTAGATAAGAGTATATGTATGTACAGTAAGAATAAGTGAGCGTGTTGTTATGCCAAATTGATTTCCCATTAGGTATGTATTTTTAGATGGTTAAATAAATGTAAAGGCAAGTTATAAATGAAAATATTATAATGAAATTATATAAATTCAATCTATACCATTACAATGTTCCAAAATAAGTGAGTAATTTGTGAAGTGTACCTACTTTTCTATATGAAAAAAACCCCTCTTTAATATTTCATTTAAACCAATTTTGATTTAATTTTTATATGATTTATATAATTTCTAATATACCATATATATACAAATAACAAGCAAGTAATTTTGCTTAAAAGTTTCTTAGGACAACTTGTGTTCGAAACGCGTTACACAGTTGTTGGAATTTTATCAATAAAATTATTTGTTAAAAACCCAACAATTATTTTTTCTTCTTTTTCGATTAATCATGTATTGGACGTTCTTTTAGATGTCATTTTAATCCTTTCTTTGTTTGATGTTTATCTTCTAATTTTACAATGGTAAAAAAAGCTAAATAATAATATATTAAACAAAAATCTCAAATGGCTCACTTATTTTGGAACAGAGGTAGTAAAATTTAATGGCGAGCTACGAAAATTTTAAGGCATCATAATAGTCATGCTACCTGTTATGATCGTAAAACTAAGTGCAATAAACAATTGCGCACTTAGAAGCAAGTGCAAATAGGAAATTGAGATGCACGTGAATTTACAGTATCTAATTTAAGAAAATTATTTGTATTTTTTAATTTCCATTCCAGGATGTGGAAGCATATACACATAATATTGATTTATTGAATTGGTTTGCCAAATTGTTAATTTTGTAACGCGCAATAATCATATTTACGGTGTTTTAGATAAAGTGAGACATTAAATTTAATTAGATGAGAGTATGGTGCACTAAAAATAAGCGAGCGCGTTGTTATGCCAAATTGATTTTCTATTAGATAATATCAATTTCAGCCTTTTAATCTTCCCACAATTATTACATTTTCTGTACAGTTTTTAATTGTTCAAGCAGTTTTAATAGCGCATGGCTTTAATTAATTTTTGCTGCTTTATTGCCGAAACATTGAAAAAGCAAGCTCATTAATATTTATCGTTAATTGTAATCACGCATGAAAACAATGAAGGTTGATAAACTGCTTTAAATACAAATTTGATTTTAAATTAAAAACAAAAAGCCCGATATTGTTTTCGATCATATCGAATTAGAATTAGTTGTGCCACTTTACATCTGCATTATGTTGGCGTTCACAATTAATTTGCGAGCGAAATTTTTACGCCAAATAATAATTTTAATTAACAAATTAGCATATAAGGTAATTATTAATTAGTTTGTAATATTTATTCGTGCTGAAGTTGCAACATTTTGTTAAACTCTATTTATAGACAAACAACTTATAATTAATATTCACGATAATATATAGGGATCTAAATTTATATAGTTTCTCGCAATATTGCAATGTTCGTTTTATCAAGAATAGATTAATGATTTTTTTTCCGCCAAATTCCAATTTGTGAAAGCGTAATTAGATTTGAATTCATATTCAATATTTCGATTCAGATACAATTGCAATGCAAATTACTACGCAATTTTTAGTTCGATTACTCCGATTTCGGAAATAAATGCATCCTATTTCGAGCATAAATGTGAACATTTCTGTTGTTAATTCTATATAATATTAAATTAAACGTTGCTGCTATTATTTATGCACGCAAATAAAATTGAGGAAAAAATACTCTTCAATCTAATTTTCCAAATTTTTGTTCCTGCATAGTAAAGTACATTTTAATTACACAGATCTATAGCCAAAAAGCTTTTTGATTTTTATCTAATTTCAATGCACTGATTGTGAGAGCAAAAAGTATAATGCAAAAAATCAATTTGTCAGAATTCTCTACAAAATGTAAAATTGCTTTCAAACCTAACAACATATAGCTTTTTGGTTAGGTATTTTCATCTCATTTTAATATTGGGAGTGTGAATTAATTTTAAAGTATTTAAAAGAAGTGTTGCCACTAGTATTAAATCGCATCGGACAATAATGCAACTAACTTCTTTTGAAAGCTACACTATTAGGCTTTTTATTTCAGTATGTGTCATTTTGCTGAAGTGTAAACAACAGAAACTTTGTGTCCTCCGAGAATGTCAACTTTTGTGCCATCAAAACGTAAGTTGCGGGAAGGTTTGCTTTTTTGCTTCCATTTATGAATAGTGCAACCGAAGGCCATTGAATGCTGCAAGTAGCTTACGGAGAACATGCTCTATCGATTTCAACATGTGAATTCTGGTTTAGATGATTGAAAAATTGTGATTTTGATACCGAAGAATAGATCGGCCTGGACAGTAGAAAAAGTTTGAAGATAAATATTTGGAGGCATTACTCGATGAAGATTCATGCCAAAAGACAAAAAGAGCTTACAGAATCCTGAAAAGTTGATCAAACTACTATTTTCAAGCATCTAAAAGTAATAGGAATGATTCAAAGCCGGGCAATTGGGTGTCATACGACTTGAAGCCGACAGACGATGAGAGGCGATTTTTCACGTGTGAACAACTGCTTGCACGGCAGAAAAGGGAAGGTTTTTTGCATCGCATTGTCGCTGACGATGAAAAGTGGATACAATACGATAATCCAAAACGAACAAAATGATGGTGATTGTCCGGCCACACATCAACACCAACGGCAAAACCAAATATTCATGGCAAAAAGCTGATGCTGCATATTTGGTGGGACCAGTTTGGCGTGATCTATTGGGACCTGCTGAAACCGAATGAAACAATTATGGGTGAAGTGTATCGACGTCAATTGATGCGATTGAGCCAAACATTGAAGAATAAACGGTCGGAATCCGAGGAAAAACATGACAAAGTTATTCTTCTACAATATTATGGTCGGCCACACATTGCTAACCCCTCAAAACATATATGGAAACTCTGAAATTGGATATGTTACCCCACCCGCTGTATTTAGCAGATATTGCTACTTCCGACTATCATCTGTTCCGGGCTATGGCATGTTACCTGGCTGAGCAACATTTGACTTCCGTTGAGGAATGCAAACAATGGGTTCGTTTTGGGGATCACATCAAAAGATGACCCGTTCTTCCGAGACGAAATCCGTAAATTCCCCAAAAGATGGGCAAAGGTAGTGGCTAAGGACGGACAATATTTTGAAAAATAAATATATAACAACTTTTTCACAGAAAAGCTTTAAACTTGGAAAATAATCCTTTAAAATTAATTCACACTCCCAATATATTATATTATATTCTTGAAATACATTGAAAATTCTCATAATTTTTTCTCTCAATTCTCATTGAATTTAGTAAATTTCTGCTATTTTTCTAATCAAATATTACATTAAATTATAACTGTAGGAAAGTAAAAGCAGCTTTAATTTAATTTGTAATAAAAAATAGTTTATTTTCATTAAAATTGAGGTATTACGCTAAAAATGGAGATCATTTTCAAATTCAGAAGATGCAAACATTTTATATAAACGAGTATGGGTGTATTTGGGGTCTTTAATATTATCATTGTTCATGAGTGTATTGTCAGTGTTTTAGTACTTGATCCTCTTGGGCCTCTGTCAATCACCAGACTTCAATTTAGTGCTCCCAATAACATAGCTATCATATTGAATAATATAAGCAGCTTTCAAGAAATTACAATCAAATTGTTATTTAGTACATTAATTTTTAAAATTACTTTTACGTAAAATTTTATACTACTGTTATAATTTAATGCGTACATTTATATAGTTTGCAGGGCAGTGCCTGTTAAAACCGCAACATCTTTATAGTGGCGCTCCAAAAATTTGACAAACTGGTGTATATTAATCAAAAAGTAAAATTTGACAAATTTTGCGGTTCCATTGCAAATAGCAACCTGATTTTTCGTCTAATTGTGACATAACGTTTTACCACCAGAGCCGTCACGAAAACGTCTCGACCATTAAACGCAACAATAAATCAGGCACCGAATTTATTTCATCTGTGCGCCATTAAACAAATTTTAATATTTAATAGCTGACATATTCGAGCGCGCACAACATATGCGACAATTTAAATTGTGTGGTGTGGTGTGGTAAGAAAGTCTTGGGCATGATTAATGCCCCTCTCTACGGAAAAAATTTTCATTAAATTTGGATGTCACATGGACGAGTAGAAATGCATATTAAATCTTCGAAACGCCACACAAGTCACGTATAAGACGATACGAGTATGTTTTTCCTATCCGGGGGGAAGCAGGCGGTAGAGAGAAAAAACGCGCGGCAGCATTGGCTCACGCTGGGAAAGTTTTTCTTTCGCCGTCGACGAGATTTATTTCATATCGCATGAATATTGCACATCGCGAGTCAATATTTGTGCGATCAAGCCTGATTGATTAATCAATCATCTAATCGACATGCTATTGTCTCAAGCAGTACACCGATATGATTGAATGCCAATCCTTATTATTGACAGATCAAGTTTATTTAATTTTTTTATTGCCGTTGGAGGATTCTAATCAACGAAAAATGTCGCAAAGATTAAAGTCGGCAAAAGTGCAAAATTGAAATGTTTGAAGAAACTTTTGGACAAGGATTCACCAGGAATAAAACGGCGAAACTTTTATAAACAGTGTTATGATTTCACACTTATGGGATATTTATTTTCATTAAAATGTTGAACATTTTCTTCACCAAAACAATTTTCTATTAAAGACGGCTATTTAGAATGTGACCAAAGTCCATTTATACATAAAATGTTAAATTAAAATTTTTAAATAATATTGGCAATTCTTTATTACGTTATTTCTTATTAAAATAGTAATCATTAGATACTTAATTTTATAGAAAGCACAAACTTATTGCAAATAGAGCGCCAAGTGTAAGGAAACTTTCAAAAAGTACAGAGTATTTAATCTATAGCTGCATATATCTGCAAAATTTAAACAGAACTTAACCCTTAGGTTAGATTTCATTGAACATACCTATATCTACTTTGAAAATTTTGAATCAAAATTAGAATGTTACAGAACTTTCAGCGTGCGTGACGATTACTTTATAAAGTAGAATAGCATTAGAGATGCAAAAGGATTGAAAACCACTGAAATGTGTAGTTTTTGCTATCATTGGTCACTTTCAGTGTAAATAATTATAATATTTGTAAATTTTAAAAGAGGGCCAAATCCAATTCCTTTTTCTTTACTTTGTCTTTCAGAAGAATGTTAAAACTATTTAAGTAAGTCTAATAAAGTTAAATTAACTATTTCCAATTGAAATTATTAAGTGATTTCTTAATGCCCCTTTGGATTTTAGACATTTTCAAAATCTACGTCAATCTGAATAAGTTTAACTTGATTCGGCAGAACTTAAATTGCTTCAAATTTAAAAAATTCAAGTTTTCTATAGACATAAAAGCCTGTTTTTTTATTTTTTTAAATTCTAAATGATGAAATGGTCCGCTTTTAAAATAATCGGCTCATTTAGCAATTCAACGAAAATAATGAACTGGATAACATTCAAAATTTATCACAATTTTTACTTTATATTTACTGAATCGCATTAATATACAATGTATACCATATATATGTATGGTGTTGTGTACAGTTTGAACAATGATTTATTTAACAAATAAAATAACGTATTAATTAATTAATATAATAAATTATCGAGTTATATTATGAATGTTTATTATTACATAAAATTTGTTATCTCATGAGTGAGCAATAATAAAGCGCGGGCTTATTATCAAATAATTGACTACATTTTATTATTTAGTAGAGAGTAAATAAGCTCGCTGTTCGCCAACCAACCAACACCAGCAGGACATTTTTCTGTTTTTCTCATTAATTAGACGAGTGTTTTAATGCACGTGCAATTTGATATAATGGATGACACACACATTCACATATATTAAGGGTGCTAAAGATCATAATGATAGCAGCAGCTTTCACCCTCGTTCTGTTTTTTGACATCTCTCTCGCGTTTGTTTTATACATTTTTTTGTGTGTGTGTATGCGGAGCTTGTTGGTTCACAAAGCAGGTGGTCTTCATCATTCCCATATAGAACAATTTTTACGTTTTGTGCCTCCCTTTTGGGATTTTATTTTTCTAACAAAAATCTACTACACTTTCATGGGTAGAAAGTTAAATGATTTATGAGAGTGTATATAACGTGGAAAATAAAACGCATCTCATAATTTTATGATTTTATTTGTATTGCGAGTACGTTCAAACAAATCAATAGATTATGAAAGGGATGGTTTTTAGACGAAAGCAATTTCATTTTATAATATCGCGCATAATAATCTATTTGCTTTTGATATTGATGCTTTAAAAACATCTTCAAAAGCCTGCAATTTATATTTATTTTTATAAGCTCGACTTATATAAATAGAGAGCGCGCGTATTTGTCGGACTGAAAAACTTTTTCATACTCGCAGAGAGTATACTCCTCTTCTGCACGAGAGTTGCACACTTTTCTTTATTCACACACACACACATTTTGCAACTACAAAAGGCGGTTAATTAAAAAACTCACTCGCGCACATTTAATGCACCGAAATCACACAAAGTGCCTGCCGCTGCTGCTGCCTCGGCCTCTATGTCTCTCAACTTACACAATTTGATTGATTAGTAAATGCATTAGAGGCGAATTGCAAAGTTCAACACTTTTTCTTCAGCAACAACATTTTATTGCAAAACGATTTCAACCCAACATTTATAATTCAGTTAGTAATAAATTGATTACTTCCTTAATTATTCCAGACATTAACACTTTAATCATATCTATATGTACATAATTTTATTAATTATAAATGCATTTACATGCATTAGTAATGTGTTACACTTACATCTAATATAATATCTACAAATTTAACTCGATTCTCGTGTTATTTAAATTATCATTTATCAACGTTCATGCATAATTCACATTCATTTCCCATTTTCAATATTAGTTTAATCAAAAATTAATGCTGTTTTATTTAAATCGCAAGTAAAATATAAAAAATCACTGTGCAAGTCTTATTAAAATCAACATTTGAAAATAAATTAATGAATCTATTAGCTTTAATACATTTCTAAAGCAATTTACGTTTATTATGTAAATATTATTTTTCATATCTGATGCATTTATCTATATTTTACTAACAAATATCATTTGATAAATATTTACTTCAATTATATTATATTCTAACCATATCTCGTACAATTGATTTTCGCACTGAATATATTTTTTATCTCATGTTGTTGTTAGTCAAATGTTGTGCTATTTTTAAATATTTAAAAAATTGATTTAAATGAATTGTGTAACATGAATATCCGTCAATTTTTGATATTGGTCGAATCAGAAATTAAACATGCACATATTCATCCTTTCAATATTTCGTTTCACTTCAATAGAATGCAGTTATTAACCTAATTTTAACAAATAATGAAAAAACTGTTTGTTGTTTTCATCGATATATTTTTACAATAAGTTGATGCATAATAATCAGAACTAACTTTAGATTTCCAATAACATTACCTACACATATTTATTCATAGTTTTGCAATTTAAAGTTGGTTACGGTTATAATCGTAGAATGACTGAACATCAAATAATTGTAAAAATATATGCATTAATGAAAAAAAAAACAGAGTTTCCTGAATTATTATTTTTTGACAAACCATGGTTCAACACTTTTTAATAATAGTAAAAAGATTCTCAAATTCATTAGATTTAAGAATTTTCTAAGTAAGTATAATTAATTTAACATAATGTTTAATGTCGATTTGCTGAAACATTGAAAGTATTATTATATCTTTAAACATATTACTTTATCCGGATTAAACAATTTTAAAATAAAACGGGCTGTTATGTAAGTATAATTTAATATGTTTTATTTAAATCTACTATCACTTGATAGAAAGCAAAATCAAATGTTCTAATAAATCTGTAAAAATCCTCATTTATTTTCTGTTGTTTATCTTGATATTGTTGTCATTTATGATATATGTTAACTTTTTTAAAGTTTTTTTTTTAAATTCAACATAATTATCCTTGTATAACACCAATGCATTATTACACATTTTTCTAGAATTAGAACTTCGGGTGACATAAAAAATAATTGCTTTCTTGTTTCTAATTTTCCAAGAGCTTAAACCAGATTTATAGTAATGACTTTTTAATGATAGTCACATATTAAAAATTCAAATTTAACATTGAAAACAATGCAACGGATTACAAATTATTTATTATTTGTGTGCTTCATCAACGTTGTTTTTGCTTTTTTTGTTTCTAATTAATTCGCTGCTGCTTTTTTGTTGTTCGGCTATCTTTCATTATCTTTTACATATAAATTTTATGGAAATGCTAAAAACACTTGTGCGTTTTGTGTTTTTGTATTTTTATCTTGACAAACAGCAGAAGTGAAATTATTTATGATAATTAGTAACGTAATCATTACTTGAATTTCTTTCCATATACAAACAAAAGATAGTTTCATATTAAATATGGCATTGCAAATGTCCCAACTGCCACACGTCCACATCGTATATCATTTTTTATGTGCCTCTTCCCATCTTAAAAGATTTAAGACAATTGCACACTAAAATAAAACAGTTATGGCTTCACTCCATAGAAATAAAACACGACCGGGATGTGGAGGTATAGTAGGAGTAGGTAGACTGAATTGAAAAGAAAAATTCGCACTCCGGGAAAAATTAGCCGCGTCTTAATGAATTTGTTTTAATCGCTTGAATTATTTACATAATTTAATATAATTGTAGGTTGAGATTTTATAATTGATTAAAATCTTTATAATTTTTATTGCCGGCAATTTTGCATAAATTGTAAATTTGCATCTCTCGTTTAATCGTTTTGCTACTTTATTTTTCTCGATTGCGTTTAACGTTGTTGTTTAATTTACAGCATGCAATAAAATTTATTGATTGCAATTACAATTATAAGAGATTCTAATCTACCATGCTCGGAATCAATTGCAGCTTGATTACTTTATATATTCATCTAGGTAAAAACGCAAACATACATTTCTTGATCGTAAATTGCACAATTTAACATTTTTCCCGGCATACATACTCTGTGTATGTTATGTACTGAAAATCACATGCACTTTTTTGCCCATCTAGGTCACTTTTAGATGTCGGACGATTTTGTGTTTTGCTATCCCGTTTGTAATTCGTTTCTAAACAAAACTATCGTATATATGCATATGTAGCGTGTTTTTTTTGTTGCTCTTCTCTCGACGCTCGCATCCTTTTCGCTTTGCTGGTCGTGTATGATCCCTATGGGTATTTTACGTTTTGTAAAACATCCGGCAAAACGAGAAACTTCCAGCTCGAAATATGTTCGAATGCATTCGCAATAATATTTAACAATTACGTTAGAACTTACCTGGAAAGTTTTCATCGGAATAGATAAGGACGTAAATTCCAATTAGTAGAAGGTTTTGCTATAACGTTCTGAGAAATGCAAAGTTTTAGGCAACATTTTTGTATCATTCTCATGCACGGATTTAAACATTTTAATTGCAAATCTTGTTTGGTGTATCAACCCAAAAAATATATTTGATATAATGTTACTTCTAGCAATTAAAGAAAGATTAAAAGAAGAATTTTATAGTAACATATAAACTGTTGTATCGTTTGCCAGCATCTTTTTCTACAAGTTGCATTCAAATTTATTTTTCGCAAGTAAATATTTACCAGAAAAAAATGCTTCAAGTATGCCATAATTATATAAATTCTGTTAATGTAAGCCCTTTGCCAGTGTTCTAGGAATTTCAATATTTGACACATCAATTTTTCTACTCTCAATCATTTAGCTGTTAGCAATTAAAAACTTGCTCGCTAAAAGTTTAGATAAAAAATATATAATCTCTATGTATACTTTGTGTCAAAAAGTACAAAGTTTTTCGCAAGATTTTGTATCGTTCTTAAGCATCTTTTATCATAAGTTGTTTACATATTTATATACATTAAACATTTACCAGAAAACGATTTATTCTCTATGTATACCTACCCACACAATCATTTAAATTCTGTCAGTCTCCTTGCCAATATTCTAAGAAATTCAATATTTGTAACAATATTTTTGCCTCGCTTGAGCTACATTTGGCAATTAAAAACTTGCTTGAAAGAAGTTTAAAAAATAAAATCTCGGTTTAATATAAACTTTTTGTCAATACAAAGTTTTACACGCAACATTTTGTATCGTTTTCCTGGATATATAAATACAATACGGCAACTTTTTTATTACTACAAATTGCATTTAGATCTATATATAGCAATTAAAAACTTACCTGAAAGAAGTCTTTGCTGTAAGTATACGTATATAAAGATATAAATTCTATTTAGTGTAAGCTTCTTGCCAATGCTCTAAGAAATGCAAAGTTTTACGCAACATTTTTGTATCGTTTTCTTGTAGGGATTTAAACGTCTTAACTATTTTTCAGAATAAAGTAAAATACATAAAACTTTTCTTGTCTCTGTATTAAATACCTGACATGGAGCAATTTTATTCTAAAAAAGAATGTGTTTAATTCATTTCTTTTAAAGTAACCATAAATTTTAATGCTTGGTTAATTTTGATACATATTTACTTATGTTACAAAAATTTTAACAAAAAAATTTACCAAAAATGAATTACTATCTATTTGTCAACATCTTCTTGTACAAATTTAGATGTTTTAACTATTCTCTATAATATTATATAACTTTTCTTGTTTCTTTATTAAGTAATTGACATAAAGCAAATTTATTTAAAAAAGAATGTATTTAATTACCTTTTTTAAATACACTATCTTGAAATTTTAAGTATACATAAATTTTCATTCTTTGTTAATTTAAATAATATTTTTTCTTCTAGTTTGTTGCATTCAGAAAAATATTATCAATTAAAAACTTACCCGAAAAGAGTTCCTATCTAAAGTATAGATAAAGATATAAATTCCAATTAGTTTGAATTTTCTAAGAAGTTTGATATTTTAACCAAAATTTCGTTTTTGAACGGCAGCCAGGTGTGTATGGTTTTAACTATTTGGTGTTTAACGTGCCACTTAAATATGAACGAGCGAGTTGGAGATGAGGAAAAAAAGTTAATTAACTTAATGCTGAGTAAAGTAGTGATGCATATTTTAGTAAGTTAATTGCATTAAAGGTAAAAGAAGGTGTGCGCGTTGATTGAGTAAATTTCTACGACATGCTTATTATTATAATGACGTATTTTATATCGTAAAAAGAATGGATGAAATAATAAATGTTGTACAACACCTTCGGGCATTTATATACATTTTTTTCTCATTTCATCTTTTTCTTCTTCTTCGTCTTGTTGTTGTTCTTCTATAGGTGGATAGAGAATAATTGTTATACGGGGGAGTTTTATAATTAAAGTGCCAACCTTTTTTTTATATAACATATAATGCATATGGAATCATTCAATAATTCATTTCCTGTCTCGATTTATTTTTATTAGCGTATGTTAAAATAATAAATTACGCTCTTTGACTCGGCTGCTTCTTTTAATTATTTTATTGATTATTATTAACAGCATGAAAGTAATTTGTATTAATCAATGACGTTCATTCTTGTTTCAAAAAGTAGCCTTTCCTAATTTAATTATTTTTTACTGTTAAAATTACTGGCTTTAACACTTTACCATCGAACATGCAACTTTAAAGTGGTGATTCTTTGCATAAGAATAAATATAAACAAGTTGATATATACGCAAAATGGTACTTAAAAGATTAGTGAAGTAGATTTTTGTTTAATATTCTAATGTTCATTCAGGTAATAAAGTTTGTGTTTTACTACTCTTTTTGTAATAAATTTGAATTTGCATTAAATTATCGATACTTTATTAATTAAATATTTTAATATTAACAGGAAATTATTCCCTACTCGTTGGAAATATTAGAAACGTATGTTAAGCAAAATAACATAAATAATTCTTGCACAAAATACTATAATAACTTGTAGGTATAACATTTTTAAAAAATTAAATTCATCGGTCTTTTTTGAGTCGAGATATGATTGAACCCGGGTTAAATATTTAATTCCAATTTTGTCTTATCTGAAATTCTTTATCAATTTTTAAGTTTGTACAATAAATTCTCAACATTTTTATAAGTGGTTGCAATTAAAAGATTAAGAAACTTACTGCCCATTTTAATTACTTTTTATAAAAATAATAAAATCTGCAATTCTTTAATAATTAATATATTTTTAGGAATTTAATTACAAGCAGTATGAAAGAAAAGTAATTTTTTATTTCTAAAAGTATCGTTTTTGTTAATAGAAAATCGATAAATGATTTTAAATGATTAAGTTAATTATTTTTGAGTGTGAAAGCGTCTGTGTTATCATCATCAAAAACCGTAAATATTAAAGAACATGTTGAGATATGAGAAGGAACAAAAGAGGCACTAGCGTCTAATTACTTTGAAAGGGAGAGAACAGCGTACGAAAAGGTAATTGATAATGAAAGTTTTGAGTTCATCTCTTCTCGTCTACCGCTTCCAACCTAATGGATTGTACACCTATCACTGACATTTTTCCTTTAGACTCATGATAACAGCATTGTCTCTTCATATATAAATATATTTTGTTATTACCATCCAGATGTCAACGTTTACGTACGTTGTTTATGTATTATTTTTTATACTATCACTAAATTACATTCAGCTTGTGACAGTTATAGTTATGATAAACATTTTATATTTATATATATTTGAGAAAAATGCAAATTGTTGTATTTTATCGAATCAGAAAATAGCAAAAAGCAAACAATATAAATTGAATATCGGGCGCGCTTATGCGCTCTTATGTGTTTGTTTTATTCAAATGAAAATGACGAGTTTATGCAAAAAGCTACAACAACACCCGTCTGTTTTCTTTAAATTACGGCATCTTGAGGGCTCAGCTAATTAAAATTTCAATACTATTTGCAATTAAACTTTCCATTGATTGAAAAGTTGCCGACGGTAAATAGCTAAACGTTTTTCCTTCTCCTCCTTCCCCTCGTCATTTTTGCATAATTCATGAAATAAAATGTTACTTATACAATATATTTGTGGGAGTGTGCGATTACAAACTTTCAAAATCGTTCGCGAATCAAAATCCATTTGATGTGAAGATTGTATTTAACTTTGAATCGAATTTCCGCGCGCAAAACAAACTTTAAACTCACTTAATAGATATCAAAAATCAAATAATCGTCCAAAACCATAGTGTATACAGTACGTGTGCGTATACGTCGTATACACTAAGCGTCGTCAGCATCTTGTCGTCGTAATGTATTAGATTCGAACGGCGCTTATTATTACATACACATGTGCGCCGGTACAATTACACGCACGCGGAAAGCATGACACTCGTTCGAAATAATGAAATTAATAAAATTGTCAGGTTAAGGGAAAAAAGCGACCGCTTTGTTGCGCGATCGTTAACGATTACAAATTGTTGCCTGTTGACATTTTTTTATTTCTCAGCTTAAACAAAGCGCGATTTAAGGCGCAAAAACGCTAAATTCCGATTAATTAAGTTTTGAGCGAAGGAGCGAGCGAGCGCGCGCGCAAAAAATGCACGTAAGTCGCTTTGACGTCGTAAAGAGACAGCGTGAAGTCTTCTCAAGGATGTTTTAATAAGGTCGATTCGTTGATTATTTATATCAACAACCAGTCAATGTTTTTTCATTATTAATTTAATAATTTATAGAAAATATTAAATTGGAATACGAGACAGATTCATGGAAAAACACATTCCTAGCCAGATAATTACATACATTTTTAACGTACTTTATATTTAATTTAATTAAATTTAATGATCGCTTACGTTTAATCATCATTTTATCATACAACTTGATTAATTGATTCTTATGTTTTGAAAAAATGATGACTATTATTAATTTTTCTTCTTAGTATTTAACTAATTTTGCTTTTATCACTCAGAAATAGACTTTCTGCTAAAACTAAATATTTAATTATTTTCTTGACACGCAATTTTAACAAATCGTTAATTATTTATAACGCTTTAAGATTTTAAGATAAAATTTATTACTTATTAAATTTTATATATACCTAGGTATAAGTAAAAAAGATGCCGCCTAATTATTATATTAATTTTTGAGATGTGTAGGTAATTTCAATATAATAATTTTTAATCCATTTTTAATGCGCTGCTGCAATTATTTCAGTAAAGAATCATCATAAAATATGAATATTATTAAAGATTCTCTTGAGGTTTTTTTGATTTTTTATTCAATTATTTGTATTTTCTGTTCAATATAATATATATTTATTTTTGTGACAAATTATTTATAACCTAAATTACAAAGCTTTTACGATAAAATTAATTACTAAATGTCAATAAATTATTTTTTTAAATTTTTAGATCGATTTTAAAATACTAATTTTTAATTCAGTGTAATGCTGCTATCATTATTTTATATAAAATATGAATATACATTAAAAATACACGTTTTACGTTTGTACATTTGTACCTAACATACAGAAAGTTTACAGTAAAATGACATATTTTATTATTTTTTAAATTATGTGTTTTTAAAGTTATAATTTTTAATCCACATTTCATGCTCCTACAATTATTTCCATTACAATTCATTAATATGGTTATACCTATTATTAAAAATGTATTTTTTAGGTATTAATATTTTTTTAGTTTTAGTATAATTAAATAATCTTTTGTGAGTGCATTACAGAACTTTTTATCAGCATTTCAAAACTTTTACAATCAACTTTAAATTAACGATGATTTGATGAATCATCAAAAAAGCATTTTATTCAAAAATTTATTCGTGCAAGGTAAAAAATCTGCACTTTGTAGCAATATTTATCTAACTTGGTGCGCAATAATTCATTAAGTATCACCGAGGTGTCTGAAGGAGATTAAAAAATAGATATTAAAATTCCTCGCAAGGATCGAATTTTTATATATTAGCATTAATTCTGTTGCGTACCGTAAAATTTATGATGGCATAGAATGTGGATTCTTACATAACATAAATACCATAAAATAAAATAAAAAAAGGAACAAACGTCGTCGTATAGAAAAGAGGATGCATCGCCTCTCCATCGAAGAGTGGCATCGCTTCCAATTCCAAATGCAAGATCATTTATTATCATTAATATAAATGATAAGCGTTTTTCAATTGATATGCATCACAATGTGGGTGGGTGTGCCATAACAAACCATTAAATTATGTCTTTTTAGAATAATTTTACAACGTAAAAATCGACCATAAATTGATGCCTACAATATCATTTTTAATCGGTCGCTTATAAAACATAGATTTATTAAAACGAATATAATAAGAAAAGGGTCGTACCGAAATGGGTGTATTATTTATTCAACAACCATCATCAGCATGATGAAGATGTTATTTATAATTATCATGCCTTTCATTTAAGGGTTTCAAATTACATAGGCCTGTTTGTTACAACATTCTTACGCATTAGAATATTAAAAAGAAAAAAAAAAGTTTAACAACGTTGGTATTAATTAGCTATACAACTCAATTTTACAATCGATTAAAATAACTTTGAGTTCAAAGCTATGGCTAATTTATGACGACGTCGCTTTGTTCAAAAAATAGATTTTTGGGTGGAAATGGAATTAATAAGCTGTAAAAAAAATGTTTGAGAACTTATTTTAGAGAAATGTTTCCAGGGCGAAACTTTTTCCGTACCTCCTGCGGTTAAATTGGCTGAACGATCAACCTGGCAATGATTTACTCAAACACCTTCCATTCTTAAATCATTCTCGAAATTAGAAAGAAATACGTTTTCTTCTAAAAACCTTCACCACTAAATTGTCTTGTTCGATGCAAGTTTTAAAAGAACCGGCACGAGCAAAACGAACCACCTACCGACTACCTATGTTGTATCTACGTATTTTGCAAAATGAATAGTTGAGTAAAAAAGCGCAACGTTTACATGTTTATAAAATGTAGAAGATCGTATCGCATCATCTAGGAAATGCACGATGCAAATTTGCTTGGAATATAGACGTTGCAAAAAAAATTGCATTAAGCAAACAAAGTATACGTACGATAAATTAAACGAATCGACAGGCTTTTATTGTATTATGCATACACAAGCAAACAAGCGAATTAATTAAACCTTTTGCAAAAATCCAAAACTTGTAAATTGGCAGGCGAAAAACAACCCAAATTAATTAAATATTTAAAATACTTTTTCGGTGCAGCAATTAAATTGTCACTGCGTTGTTGCCATAAAAAGCAAAGATTGAAATACAAATATGTCTATAGAGTACATACAACACATATACAACGACTAATGGATATGTATTGTAAATATTAATAATAATTAGGTATAAATTTGCATCTATAATCAATTGCTAATTTATTGTTTTAATGATATTAGGCGAAAATTTGCATTTAGTTTACGTAAACAGTTATTTATATTTGTTTAATATACAAAGTGTTCCAGAATATCCACGTTAATTCTCTAGTAAATAGACAGAGCACACTATTAGTAACGATAATATGATGATATGACCCATTTATGTTATTGGCCGGCAAGGTTTTTAATTTCTTATTAAATTAAATATTGAATATTTATAGTATTATCATTAATATTTTTATTGTACATTTTTTATTGAAAAATTTACAATTGTAATAATTAGTCTTTAAATAATTAAATTTCGATAAAGTAGAAAATTAAATAATATATATTAATTCAAAGTCTAATTATGATGTTTGAAAATCTAAAAATTATAAATTAAACAAATTACAATTTAATCGTGAATATTTTTATCTAAAAAGACAAATAAGTATATTCAATTTATTTTTTCATAAACAGAATTTACAATTTTAAGAAATATTTGATCAACTAATCGTAAAAATTATTAAATAGCAATGAAAATTTTGAATATTTTTATCTAAAATGACAAATAAAACATATTTTTTTCATATCTAGAATGCACAATTTTGAGAAACACTCGATCAAATAATCATAAAAATTGTTAAATAATAATGAAATATTACAATTTGATTTTGAATATAATTTTGAATGTGCAAAAATATACAAATAGGTGTATATATAGGTATTTCTTTCATAAGAAGATTAAACCATTTTGATAAATACTCAATCAAATGATCCTTTTTTGATAAGAAGCAAAGCCATATAATTTATTTTGATGTATAATTAAGATGTTGTAAAAAACGTTAAATAACAATAGTGCATAGATA
>JARJDW010016659.1:0-18982 GCA_030264715.1 Adinopsis sp. GC000173 | reverse complement strand
AACTTTTAGGAATACAACATTGGCAATCTTGTTTCGTGGTAGAAATGTCAGGAACATTTAACAATATGCTAGTACAACATTAAATCAATTAACAGAGTCTAACAATTGTGAATCAAATTGCGAACAAATTTTCTTAGCTGTTTAATAGCGTTTAGCTAGTGGTAACGTATACCAGCCTATTGGAACAATTTGACTAATGGTACGTATTGAATAAGTTTGGTATTTAAAGATGTGTCAGTTACAGGCGCGCACCCAGGTGGAGGATTCGTCGACTTGAACCCCCCAAAAACTGATGTAAAGATACATGACATGAAATATCACAAAAAGACTAAAAACCACTAGAAGAATGCGATAAAACATTAAAAACTTAGAAAAATATTGAAAATACTAAAAAGAAACGAAAAAATACGCAGAAAAGAGGAAGTTGAGAACTTTTCAGCACACATACATTGTCTGATAAGTTTCCAACTTGTAATTATTTCGTGTTTTTGCATTTTTGCTATTTTCAATACCCAAAAAGCATTAAAAGAAAAACAGTGTAACAAAGAAATTGGAAAAATTGGAAACTTATCAGATCACTCCATATTTATTCATTTTCTTTGTCATAGATTGTATACATTTGATATTTCAGCCACCCCCAAGTCAAATTTCAAAGTACGCGCCCTGTCAGTTATACACAGTTTCACGCAGATTTTGTCAAATTAACGCGTTCATCGTTATTGTTATATCAAACAATAGTAAATAACTTTTATAATGCGAACAATTTAAATATAGGTATAGCTACGTTTGATATTATATTTTGAAACGAACAAATGCTTGAAACATTAAAATATTTATAAATTCATGCGTACATATATAGAAAACAAACAAAAGTACTATGTTGCACTTTGATTAATTACATTTTTATTATTATTTAGAAAAAGCGGCAAAGCATTTCCTATTAATTTACTTTACAGTTTCAACATTGTGTGTGTGTGTGTGTGTGTGTGACAAAAGTCCACCTCCAACGATGATGAAAAAAATAAAAAATAGAATTGAATCTTTTATGTATCGCATTATATGTAAATTGCGTTAAAAGTAAAGCATTTTAGTGAATGTGGGTTATCTAATTTGTTCATATAATTAGTATCTCTACTATAATAATGTCATTGTGGAAGAATGTTGCCTATTAGTCATTTCATTTATGACAATTGCATGGTACAATGAAGTAGTGGTAGTAGGTGTATGGTGTATAATATGTTAATTTACTATGTTTACTATATAAAATGAGACAACAATACATTTGTGTGCATACAGGTTTTGTTGAATTTATTTATATATTTATACATATACAAAAAAAATATATGTAATAATTCATCAATGCTTTAAATGTGTGCATTTTGCATGTGTGTGGTCTTTTCTTCTCTTTCTCTCCTTTTTCTTCTTATTTTTAATTTGTTAATGGATTAACCTTTATTATTTTTTTAATGTTCTGTTTATGTCATAGAAATTACTTGTTTTCGAGAATAAATGATATTTAAAGCAGTGGCGTCACTAAATACATTTTAATTTCCACACACAAAATGAATAATTTCATTCAATGAATATAAAGGTATTAAGTAATCATTATTTCTTAACTGCTACGTAATTGAATAATGAAATCAATTTTTTGCATTTAAAGTATTTACTAATGATAAAATAAGTTTTTAAGATATAATTATACTATTAACTAAATGTTATACTCAAAAAAATTAAATTTAATAAATCTTTTATTTATTCAGAAACAAATAGAGAAATATACATTTTCATTACTCTCACTTGGTGAAACAATATATGAGACATTTATTTATTATTTATTTTAATTAAACTTAATAGTTTCTGTTTCACAAATTTTATTTTTGATTCGAGGGATTTAAATTATTTAATAAAATCAATAATATATGTTTTTAAGGTAATATACAAAAGTTGGTGATAAAGTTGGTAATAGAATGCATGATGTTGGTAATCCGGGCATTTTTTGTAGTCAATGTGATTTTGTTTGTCTATTTGGTAAACAAAAAAGATTTGTAATCTAATTAAGTGGCCCTTAGTAAGTGAAACCCAGTTATAGAATCAAACCCGATCTTTTCTAATAGTAGAAAATATGGGAAGACCTATTTTATATAATTTTAACTAGTACCTTTGATGGAGGACCACATAGAATGTTTCTGACAGTAAATGTCACTATAATGTGACATAACCTATAAATTTAACGCATAATTTAGCAATATAAAAATTAAAGATAAACAAATTAATATTAATTTAGATTTAAATAGTTCAACACTTTGTCAAAAGATTATGAAAAAAAAGTGACTTCTTCATAATTCAATAGGTATTAGTGAAAAGGCTAAAATTTTAATTGCCCGAAAACGACGACGTCTTCGAACGCGGAAGTCCATGCAACACTTTTAATTGAAATGAAATTATCTTTTCAATGCTATTCAATCAAATTTATTCTCATTATTATACCATTAGCCGTTACGTTTTTCAACCGACTGACTCGCACGTCACATAAAAAATAGCAATTAATTATTTACCGAAAAAAAAATAATTAAGGAACATTATGAATTATGGCCATTTAGTTAATGTAGCAATTAATATGTATTTATCTTTTGAAATAAGTACAACAGTTGTGAATCAATACTAATTCATTCACAAGTTAACAAACGCTAGCTGCGGTAATTAATTTTGAGGGATTTGTTTGCTCAATGCAATCAATTAATAAAGCCGTTTTGATAAATTTTATGTCAATGTAACAAAACGAAATGGATGAAATGGAATAAATAGAGAGTGGATATAGAATTTATCTGAAATATAATAAATAGATATTTTACCTTAATTAAATGCTTATATTTTTTAGGAACGGTGGAAAACATTTTCCTACTAGTTGATGGAATGATTTTTATTCACAACTGTCTATCTATAGCAATACAGACAAACAGCTTTTAAAAAACAAGCAACATTTAGAGCTCTCGTCATCAGGGCGATTAATGCGGTGAAGTTAGTCAAAGATGACATTAGAATCTGGAAGCATTTCTTTAGTACAACAGTTGTGAATCAATACGAATTCATTCACAAGTTAAAAAATGCTATACCTAGTTGGTAATTAATTTTGAGGGACTTGTTTGTTGTTTGTTTGCTCAATGCAATCAATTAATAAAGCCGTTTTGATAAATTTTATGTCAATGTAACAAAACGAAATGGATGAAATGAAATGAAATAAATAGAGAATGGATAATATAGAATTTATCTAAAATATAATAAATAGATTGAAATAGTTTCATTCATAAAGGAATATAGTAGTGTATGGAGCAAATAATTTATGTTGTTATTTCAAGTATTTTTATCGTAATATGCAATAAATTTCCGCAATAAAGATTAGCAAAATGATGTTTTGCGAATCTTTATTTGTATATTAATCTAGAATTTCATTGACAATTGTACAGGAAAAGTTGTGTTGTGTGATTTAATCTTATGGTAAAACATAAAATATCCAATAAATAAATAACAATTGAATATGTATAAAATGTTAAGTGAAATACACCTGTATGAGCTGGCATAGAAAATACAAGTTAGAATTTCAAGCACGTCGTCGCGTATGCTTCTTGGAAAGCACGGATGTTATTTTGAATCTACAACTGTCTCAATCCTCTAGACGAGTGTGAAATAGTTTTCTTACATTTTGCAATAGCAATAAATAGATGAACCGCAGCCGTTCCTCTCGGTGTTACACATACAAATTACACCATTGACCATATTTAGGACGACATGCTCAAGTCCATGTATCAAAGGTACATACATTTTTCACATTTACGAAATCCTCTTTTCTATACAATGCCTATAAATGCGATTTTATGTTATAATAACGCCAAATATGATTAAATAATTGCGTATACATCTGCAATATTAAGATATACTTTTTTTTATTAAGCTATCTATACAACTACTACTATATGAATAAATTAAACTAGATGTGTTGTTGTTGTTGCTTGTTGGTGTTGATTATGCAACTTGTATTGTATGCGGCGCGATTGCTGCAATATTTCTCTATACTTATGGTTATTTGACAAAAACTGCCTTTATTGGAACAAATCTAAACAGAATTAAAAATAATATATTAAACAAATTTTAGTCATTTCGAAATTACTAAATAAAATGATTCTAAATTCGCAAGTTTCTTTATAGTTTTGATTTTTATAAATATCTACTAGAAAGCTAAAAGCATCAACCATAAATTTAGATAATAACTTTCGTTATTTCTAACTTTGTTTCTAACTTTGAGGGACCTCTAAAACGTCTAGCGTTGCCAACCCAAGCATTTTCTTTCGTACTAATGACACTAGTATTGCCAGCTGATAGTAGGCTCTAGGTTAGAATTGTTTTTAATTAATTACTTGAAGAGTAATAGAATAATAATGATTTTTGTATACGATTGCTGCAATATGTTTATTGTTATGGTTTTGACAAAGTCTGCTTTTATTGGAATAAATCTAAAATGAATTAAAGGTAATATAATATTTTGTTTATCCATAAGTTCCTAAAAACTTTTAATTGCTTTCTTGTGGTGTGAACCATAATTTAATTAAAGTTTTTCAATATATGCTAGAGTTCGCCAGGAATAACTCAATGCTCGAAAGACATCAACAATAAATTTATGTAATAATTGTCTAATTGTCTTTATTTAGGAAATAATTATGTCATTTGTCTTTCGTTTAAAAAATAATTAAATTATAGGAGTAATGATGTTTGTGCTAAATGAATAAGCTTTTGTTAGACCCAAAAAGTGCCGAATTGCCAATCACTTCCTATTTGCGATAAATCAAATAAATTGATTACATTAAAATATCCAATCAAATGTATTACAATAAATTTGTACTTACTTTGATATTAATTGTTTTATTGAACATTGAATTGGATTGTAGCATATTATAAATTACCAATTTATTAGCATTAAATTAAGCAATTTTATACATTTTTTTTTGTAATAAATAACAACAAAGTGTATTTTAACAATACCTACATTTTTTTGTATAAAAAACTAAATTGTATTTTTATTGATTGTCGTAAAATAATAAAAAAAAGTATAAAAAGTTAAAATAAAATAAAGTTAACTGTTAAAGCACGTTGACGTGTTCCATATAATATAAAACATTTTAAAAATATAATACCATACGTCTATATAATTATTTCTATAAGAAATAGTTTGCTATATAATAATAAATACTTTAGTGACAAATGGTGTGCGGTAATACAATACAAAAATTGTGTGTCTAAAAATGAAATAAAGCAAATGATATTTTTCTATAATGTATTTTTTCTTGCAGCTACCGATAATGGAAAAAAGACAATTTGGTGTTATGGTACTCCAGATCATTTTAGACTTGTATTGTCTTTTAGAACAAAGTATATTTTAATGTATAATTATGGGGAATCAACAGGAAGATGGTGATTTATTTCAAAATGTTTAAGTTAAACAAAAAACAACGGACAGATATTAGATCACGAAACGGTTTCACACGTAAGTAAACCAAATATATAGAGTGTTCCAGATTAATTCTTATAATTTTTTATATAGAATAGGTGGAAGACATCATTAGAATCCATAATAACATACAAACCAATAATGCACATAAGCTAACTTGATATTATTGCTGCTACCATTCAAGAAATCATAGGTATTTTTAAGAAATCTATCTTACATAGATGTTACGCTCGGTAACAAATGAATCTGGACACCTAGAAAACTCGCACGGTTTTATTGAATTTTTGCTATACCTGCCAAAATGGGGTTTTACAGAGTTTGACTCAAGAGGCTCATTCTTCTAGTGTTAAACTATTGCCATTAAACGAGTTTGTTGCCTTCGGTTAATCTTTTTATTACATTTACATGCAGCTTATGTATAAATTGAACTAATTATCAATAGATATAACACTTCAAACGAACATTTATGATGACTGTTATATATCATGGATTTACTTGGCGTGGATTTTTATAAAGATGAGTTTTGTCTGCGTTTTGCTAAAAGTGTTCAGATTCATTTGTTACCGAGTGTATGTTAAGATGATTGTATAAAAATGCAAGAAACAAATATACGGTGATAAGAGTAAAATACTAATATTTTAAATATGGTTTTTAACAAAACAATAAATTATCAATTAAAAAATTTGCTATCCGAGGTATCACTGTATATACTAGGCTCCTACTTAAGAAATACCTGTCTTTAATTAATGCACAAAAATTTTAGAATGTGTGAAAAAGTTAAACTTTTCAGCAGTTTGTGCAATAGATTTGCTTCGTGCGCGTGCGAACGATAAAAGAATTTTGTGCATTTTCATTAAAGGTATAGAGTAATCGCTCGTAACGGATAAATGCGACAAATGTGGTGAAATCATGATGTTGTATTGCCGCGGCAGTATGGTTGCGTTGTGTCGGCCGGCTGGCATTCGTGTTTCGCTAATAGTCATTAATTTTGCATCTCCACCCTGTGCGCAAATTAGTCGTCTTACTTTATGAAGTAAGATGTTGAAACGTTTTTTTGTTTTTCTTTCCATTTAATTCGATTCCCCGTGCTTGATGGTGGTGGAATAATTGAAATCATAATACCATACCTTCAAGTTGTATATTCGTAATACTAATAAATTATAAATGTAGTGAAGAGTAAATGTAATTATTATTACATTACAATAACTGTAAATTACATACTAACTACAATTTGTGGGCTGTTTCAATTCTTTCAGCATTTATCAAATTACACAAGCAACGCCTACAAGTTTTAATTAATAAATTAGATTTTCTTAATTAAACAATCATAATTTTACTTTAAACAAATATTTCACTATCAAATCTATCTGTAGCATGATAAATTTGGGCAATCATTGACCTTTTCTTCCTTCAATTTACATAGAGTATTTAAAACTGTTTAAACGTCAAGCGTTGTCAACCATTTTTTCGTAGTATGATACTAATATTGACAGCTGACAATAGGTGCTAGGTTAGAATTGTTTTTAATAGAATAATAAAATAATAACGATTCCTGCAATATTTCTATACTTATGCTTGGAACAAAATAAATTAGATTTTCTTAATTAAACAATCATAATTTTATTTTAAACAAATATTTCACCATATCAATCTATCTGTAGCATGATAAATTTGGGCAATCCCTGACTCTTGTTTTCCTTAAAGAACAAATAAATTGAATTAATTATTTTCACACTAATTATGATTGATTTTGTAATTCAATTGTATCTCGTATAAAGTGCAAAGTTCCAGATACATTTCCACAAATCATCTTAAATAATTACTTGCTCGCAGATGAAATTTATTATTATTATATAATAATTTTCTACTTACATTTGCCAATTACACGTTTATTTGATTGTTAAGACGCGGCATTGCGATGCGATGCAATGATCTAATAAGAAGACGCAATTTATTAACGAAATGAAAAAATTGATACTAAAATTCGCAAAACACTATAATTTTCCAACTAAATTCTTGCTTATTCTTAAAATTGATTGATAAGTTTGTTCGCAAGTAATGAAGCGCGCACAAGAAGATAGAAGAGAAGAAAATCTCTCTATATAATATTTAATTTAATTAAATTACATTTTGCTCTGAAAATTTTTATCATTTAAATTGCTTCCTGCAATTTACAAGATTTGCTATCGTACAACTTGCACTTGATTACATTGTGCTTTATATGTATAGCAGAGTTATATGCATAGATCGATATACAAGGTGTTCCAGATTAACGATTACAAAACATCTAGGGTAGGTAGGTAGAGCGCACATCATTGTCAATCATAATAACATGGGCGTCAATCTCCACCTAACGTGTTAAAGAGACATAAAGTGATCGACTATTTATAAGTTATGTTTTGTTTTGTGTTAACATCACCAATGTATTTATATAGGATTTAGGAATATCAAGACACCCGTTCTAGTAAAATGAGCTAGTGGGCTGTGAGCGGGGTTGTGACAGTAACGAGAAAAACAGAATAACATCATGTCGTCAGCATGGCGTTGTAAAAGTACGACGAACGAATTCAATAAAAATGGTTTAGATTATTTAAAACTATATTTTCCTACATTTATAATTAGCAATAATCAGTTTCAAAAATTTTAATACGTTTAGTGGTAAAACGTTTTAGACCAGACTTGAATATCATAGTGATGTGATGAGCAACATGCGATTTGATACGTTAAGATACCTGTTGAAATGTAAAACAAAAAATTTTTTTTATTATAATTTATATAAGTTTGATTGAAAAATAATTACTGAAAAAAGAGCATCATGAATCGAAAGGATATCCAAGTTCCTGTCCATCCTTGGCTTTTACGTTAGTAACTGAAACAGAAATATTAAATTTTATTAGCATTTGATCTGAATTAAGTGAGAAATGATTAAGTCAATTAACCATTGGACTGCCGGGCGTTGCAAATAGAACACGTATGGGTAGTCTGAAAAAAAGAGTGACTTAGGATTAATGTATTTCTTGGCAAAATGAGAAACAAAAACGCACCACTTTCGCATTTTTGCATTTGTTTAGCTATATTAGTACAAATTTTAGATTGTTATATGGATTTAATTAAAAAATCCATCACCAAATGAGACAATATAGCTCTAATGTGAATCTTTTGCTAATAATTCTGACTAGTCCATTACTTTGACGCCCGTCTAAATGTGAGACAAGAAAATATGCGAAAGCCTTAAACATTATTGACTTGGAAATTTTTAAACAATTTAAAAAATATGTATGATAATAAAATATGATTGCTGACATGACATTAGAATAATTTTAATTGTTTGTGGAATATAAAATATCAGCGCTAATAGAATTTCGAAAAATTAAAATAATGATCTTTCAAAAGAATGATAATTTAATGCTTTGACATTTAGTCTAAATAAAATTAAATTAAGTCGAGTGATATATTAAAAACAGTCATCTATTGTAATAATAATAATGGAAGTAGAAGAAGAAAAAAACTATTTCGAAGCAATAATTCAATAAATCGTGAGCGCAAGAAAATGTTCCTGAAATCTCAAGTATTTCAACTAGGAAAGAAGAAGAAAAAAAGTAAACTAACGTTTCTTATATTACAGGAAGAAGTAGAAAGTTTTCCAAATGAATGAATAGACTTTGAAATATATTTGCGTTATGATTTACAATTATAGTCGTTAATGAACGATTTTGCTATGTAAGCACCAACTGAAATGGCAGTTGGAGCAAGGTCTTGTGACATTTGCGAGCATTATTATTTATTACATATTTCTTTATGACTTAGCCACATAGAATATGCTCTGTTATGTTAACTATTGTTTACAAATTTTTTATGTTGCGCTCAAGTATTCAAGTTGGAATTCTTCAAAGCAGAGCAGTTTTAATGCCAAAGCATGCACACACACAACCAACCAACACCTCAAGAAAACTGTATCTTCTCTCATAGCAGTGGTTCTATTTATTTAAATCCATTGAAACTATGCTGTCAACACATTAATGCAATTTTTAAGCATAGCTAACTGTTAACTGCTAAATAGCGTTTAAATACATTGTTGCTTACTTGACACATAAAAATAATATTTGTTGATCTGTACTAAAAAATATATAACAAATTTTTTTAACAAAAATCTTGAGTAAGTGATAAATCTTCATACTATATGTAAATATATTATAAATAAAACAAAATTATTCACTTGATTTAATTAAAATTAAATGCACTATCGCTGAAAAAATACTAAAAAAGTTAACAACTTTTTTTTCAATTTGCCGCATTTTATCTGAACGCTTTGTAGCGTGTGATATTCAACTTAACTTTTTATCTGCAATTACATCCATGTCTTAATTAATAAGAACGAAATTCGAAATATGTGAACGACACATTTTCCCATAAAATTTACGCTGAGACGCAAGATGAAACAGCTTTAATCAACACACGAATGAGAAAATCGTTATCGTACTATTAAAATTACTAGCACTCTATAGCGTTATAACAGTGTCCTTTTTTGGGCGTTGCTTAATCATATTCATTAGTGATAATTTATATTAAAAAAAAGTGATAACCTTTTTAAAATATCATTTAAATCATAATGTAATGTGAAGATAATCTACGCGTATCTCCCATCAATATTTAAATTGTAAAATAGTCCATTTCTATTTAATTTTATTGTATAATGGAAAATGTCAAAGCATTAAATCATTACAATTTACAAAACCATTATTTACATTTTTGCAATTTAACACAACAACAACAACAACAACAGCGCAACAGCAGAGATTGATCCGTGTGATCTTTAATTAAAAATTAAAACTAATCGGCGTAAAAATGTAATTATTTGATTTACAAATACAGATTAAATATTATATTTGTGCATTTACCTTTTAAGGGTCACGATTTGGAATAACATCATGCAACCAGAATGACATTCAAGAAGTGTAATTGTTGTGTTCTTTATCAACCTTGGTATTTATATCATCTGTTCTCACACTGTACTCTGTATACGTACCTCTACACCTCAATAATATTCGCGTACTATCATTGATTTTTAGATTTAATTTATAATTATATATTATAACGCTACATGCAACGAAAAAAAAATCTATTTAGCGGCACTAAAACATTATTATTTTTACTTCCACTGATCAATATTATATTGTCTTATTTAGGTCAGAAAGCTTATTATATCGTAAAATATAAATTATCATTATTATAAATATTTTGTTAGATTTATTATGTGTGTGAATATTTTTTCACAAGCACCTTGACCGCTTTTCAACTTTTACTCTTATTTTTTCTCACTTAATTACATCGATTGGCAATAAAAAATTGTATTAAAGAAACGGAAGTAGATGTATTTGTGAAGAAGATAATGTTGACAAATTATAAATGTACATTAATTCATAACACGCTTTTTTTAATTAGCTGCTTCTTAACTAATTACTTAATTAATATGAGAAGTTTTTGATTAAAAAAGCGCATGAGAGATTGTAGTAGTATTCGTTTAAGATATTAATTAATGGTAAAAGTGATCGACACTTGATGGTTCTGTTTTAAATGCTTAAAATATCAATTAGTCATTTACAAAATAATGAAATTAATTTAACGCAGCTACTACTATTTATTTATTCTTCATCATTATTGATTTGAATAATATTTAATTTATGTCTATTGCAGGTTATATAAAAGACAATCTGGTAGAGTAACAATCGATAATACAGGTGTACCAATAGATGGACTGGCTCCACTGACTGAACATATGATGAGGTTAGAATTGTAATCTGACAGATGGATAAACTGAAAACTGATTAAGTCCAGTATTTGTAGACTGGTCGACGATCTGATAGGCTAACTCATTTGGAAGTTAAAATTATGGTTAAAATACTTGAATAAGCCAAATATTAAAGGTATTTAAAGAAAAATAGTTCTTTTAAAATAATTTATAGATAATTCAGTTTTAAATGCTTCAAATATCAATTAGTCATTTACATAATAATAAAATTAATTTAACGCAGCTACTACTACCATTTGCATTCTTCATCATATGTATTATTGATTTGAATAATATCCCGAAACTTTACGTGAGCGATTTTTTACAAAAAAACATTTTGGAATCGCAATTAGGAGTAATTATAATTTTACCTTCGGGTTTAATGTTACATTGGCGAAATCGTCAATGTTCGCTTAATTAAAACTTAATTTATTGCTTTTGCACTAATAAATTACCGCGTAATAATAACCATTTGCTAGACTATAAAATTAATTTTGAATTATTAATTAGTTTAATAGGTTAACTTTTAAATCTAAACTTTATTTTTATCAATTTATTTAATGTGTATACATTAGAAAGAAGACAATCTTGCAATATATGGATTTGCAATTAATTAATAGTTGTACTTATTTGCAATTTCTTCGCTAAAACACCAAATCGTTAATTAATTTTTAATGCTTAAAAAACTATACCTACCAAATAGGATCAAAAACGGTTTTTAATTTATTTATTTGGCGTTCGCGCATGAAAAGTAAAAGTAAATAAATATTTCTCACTATGTAAATACATATATATTTAATTAAAATAAATTAATTACAAAACGAAGTAGCAATTATCCTTTATATAGATAACCAATACATTAATTTTATAATTAAGTGTTTAATAAACAAATACTAAATTTATCAATTAAATTACGATAAGATTTATTTCTTCAATAAATGATTTTTTCCAACGCATGTTGTTTACAAGAAAACTATACTTTTATCGCACGCTAAAAAATATTTATGTATGACATTATAAAATAATGTGGAATTTTCAATTTTACCTCAGAGACTGATGGCTAATTAGTCATTTCGAATAAAATGTACATATTTTATCTAACACTAAATAGTAAATAAGCCTTGTTATTTAAAAAATATTTATATATTTTTGTATTAAAAACTTTACTTAGTCAACTACCTAATTACTAATGATTAATATTGCAAAATAAATTTGCTGATGGATAAAAATGATTAGATTTATTAGAAATTAATTAATAAAAATATTTAACTAACGTTTAGTTACTGCTATTTGACTATTACTATAAAACTTTTATTGAATTTTATTTGCAATTAAAACTAAGATTTAATAGATTTTGTGACATTAAATTGTTGCAGATAAATAGAAACACAAAAAATGTGGAAAATTACTGTCTTAAACATTTTTAAATAACACTTTATATATCAATAAATAAGTCAACTACGTAATTACTGATGATTAATTATTTGAAAATCAATATTGCTGATTGCTAAAAAATCAATTGATTTATTATAGATTAATTAATCTAGAATTTTTATCTAACGTTAAGTTACTGCTATTTGAAATTTACTATAAAAGTTTTGTTAAATTGTATATGCTAGCGTATAAAATTATCAAAATTAAGATTTAATAGGCTTGTTGCTTTAATGTTCAATATATCAATAACTGAGTCAACTACCTAATTACTTGTGATTAATTTCTGAAAAATAAATGTTTCACTGATTGCTAAATAATGATTGATTTATTATAATTTAATTAATATTGGGTTTTTATCTAACGCTAAATTATACGTAAGCTTAGCTATTTCAAATATATATGTATGTATATATATTAAATTCGCAAATAGCTACTTACAGTTCTTATGGCAGTAGTTTCCAACTTGTTCCAATTTTTAATTTTTAATTTATGTTATTTCAGGTTAACAAATCTTATGGGATATATCAATGACAATCTGGTAGAGTAACAATCGATCATACAGGTGTACCAATATATGGACTGGCTCGACGATCTGATGGGCTAACTCATTTGGAAGTTAAAACTATGGTTAAATTAATTAAATAAGCCAAACATTAAAGGTATTTAGAGAAAAATTATAAATCAGTGCCTAGCGTAGCAATTGAAATACAAAAATATTGTAAACCACTGTTTCACACTGTTCTAAATAACACTTTATATATCAACAACCTCCTCAATATCTTAGGTATAACTAATTACTGAAAAATAAATTTGCTGATTAGTAAAAGATGATTTGATTTATCATAAAGTAATGAATATAGAGCAGTAATAATGTACAGTTATGTAAGCTATAATTTACATCTTGTTTAAATAAGGATAATTAACTAAGTACCCATTTCTTTTATATAATAATGAATTAAAGTTCAAACATCCACATCATTTATGGGATGGCAACTAGAGATAAAGTTATAAATTGTACGAGAAAATGACTTTTAATTTGTGTTACAGTTTGCCTTTTAACAACATTATTATCATCCTATATAAGGATGATTTTTAGTTAAAAAAATTATTAAATAAAACATTTTGATTATAGTACTTAAAGGCAGTAAAGTACAGGTTTTGGTTATGATAGAAGAAAATATTTTAAAATGCTAACGATTACATGAAAGTTAAATACGTTCATTATAAAATAAGGTAGTATTAAGTCATTATCTATACACACAAACAGTGGATTATGCTAAAACAGGTGCCTCACTTTTTATTAACTTTAACCACAGCGAAATAATCTAGATGCGAGTACATGACTTGACCGATAACATGAATGTGTAGATGTATGTATGTAAAATGAGATTTAGTTCATGATAAAAAGGATGCACGAAAAATCTACATATGGCATGTTGGGTTTCCCACGCACCTTCACGCTATATATACCATAATGATGATGCTACATTTAACAACAGCAACAACAGCAACAAAAAAATATTATATATACTTGTACGATATAGGTACGACGAGTGCAGAGAGTAGAGTAGAGTAGAGTAAAAAGAGGAAAATTGTTGCCAAATGATTTTTGATATTTTAATACGAAGTGAGGATGAAGGCAGCGCAGAGTCAGTGTGTGTGGTATGTATGTTCCATCGTCCATCGTGACTTAACAACGTTAAGTTGCCATCATATGTAGCGGGTCTTACTCATAAATTAATCACTGCGTCGTGTTTATTAATTACCAAGAAGAAAAGGTATTATGTTTCTCCATGTTTCTCTAAACATTTTTCCTCTTGGTTCTTTTCTTATTATTATCATTATTTTTATTATTATGATTATATACGAAGGTGATGAAAGTAAAGAATTGAAAATACAACATAATCAAACAAAACAACATGAATAGTTATAAAATATTAAATACCAAAACAACGTTTTACCGTTAATTCATTAAGGAAGAAAACATCTTCATTGTTTGACCATATTTTATAATATGATATATGCATATTAAATACTTACATATTTTTCTGGCTGGTGCCGAATTTCATTTCGTCAATTTCGACAACATCTTATTACTCGTCTTACTACACCAGGTGCAATACACTTTTAGCAAACTTCCAGTGGCGCACTTCAATTTTATTTAATTGCCGCAATTTGTTTGTGTACTTTTCGGCCGGTTTGATTAATTATTCTTAAAATTGGCTTAATTTTTTTACTTAGTAGGTGCGGTGTGCAAGATTGAAAGCTTCTTTAATGGAATTTTATAAACTATATGCTCTTATCAATTTGTGCATCAATGATAAATATTTTTTTTTTAATTACAGGTTAACAAATCTTATGGGATATATGAATGACAATCTGCTAGAATAATAATCGATCATACAGATGTACCAATAGATAGACTGGCTCTACTGGCTGACCATTGATGAGGTTAGAATTGTAATCTGAGAGATGGATAAACTGAAAACTGATTGACCAAAGTGTTTATAGTCTGATCGGCGATCTGATAGGCCAACTCATTAAAATAATTAAATAAGCCAAATATTTAAGGTATTTAGAGAAAAACACTCCTTTACCAATGGAAGTAAAAATTATTTAAAAAACGAATCCATTTTACTGTATTTTTAATTTATACTCTTCATTGTTTGTAATTCAGTGTTCAGTAGAACCTCGAGTAATTGAATATACAAGCTTTTTGAGATACGAGCTGCAATTCAGATCAATATTTTGTTTCAGAACCGACCTGCATTCCTAACTACGAGCTGCAAGTCGAGAAGTTTCCAAGTCAGGTGATAAAATCGCTTCAGTATTAATTAATAAGGTATCTTATTTGAGATACGAACTGATTGAGTTGTGAGGCCACTCATCCAAAGAATTAAACTAACTCCAAAATTTGAATTAAGTTTGCCATGTCAATTTAACAGGGTAATTATACAGAAATTTATTTTTGGTTACGCCACTGTATTTGCCGTGGAGCTCTTTAAAATTGCAAATTGAATTCTGCATACCTGAAAAAAGCTGATTGTTTACAAGCCGTATAATTAATATCACTTTAATTTTGTTACGCCCATTTATTGGAAATTTAAGGCACACAGAGTGTTTTTATTTCGAAAACATATATTTCCAACCTAATTACATGTAATTAACCAGCATTCAATTTACCTACCCGGAAAAAAAGGTTATTTTATATTTATTTCGATACATTAAAATCGCCGATAAGCGAAACAAGAAATTCATTTTAAATTTTACTAAATTTCAAATAAAAACATACTTATTTTTTTGTTGATGATCGTTTTTGATAATGATTCTATTTAGATATGCATCTATTTAATCGATTTCATCATGATATTTATTAATATATTTTTATCTCTATTCTATAAAAGCAAGATTATGTTCCCTGGCGCAGTATCTGTGAAAGAATTTTTTTGCAATTAAATTTCTATTAAGTTATATTAATCACACTTTTTAATGTGTGTGCTTGCTTGCCTGCTTGCTGCTATGCTATAGGGTGATTAGATACTTCAATAAATCCGGTATCACACACCTGTTGATTATACTTTGTATTTTATTGAAGCTGTAAAGTAATTATAGTTGTTAAAATGTTCTCACTTTGACGGTATTAATTAATATGATGGCTAAATTGCAGGGGATATTGTAAAAATCAAAATAATTATGGAAAATGTTTGAATTATTCATCATTCTAGTAAACATTATTTAATTGTTTTTTTTGCATCCTTTCGGTATTTTTATTATTTCGCATTGTGTTCTTTCTATTTTACGATTTGTGTCGTTTCTATTGAAAGTGACTTAAGCTTATTTATATTTGAATTGAGACATTGAAAGTTTTATGTATGTATATCAATGTTAATATTTATTATTATTAATTTATTTTTTTACCAGTTAACAAAACTGATGGAATAATGACAATCTGTTGGAAAAAAATTGATCATACAGGTGTACCAATAGATGGACTGGCTACATTGGCTGACCCGGCTGACCATATTATGAGGTTAGAATTGCAATCTGACAGATGGGTAACTAAAAACTAATTGATTGAAGTGTTTATATTAGACTGGTCGACGATCTGATAGGCTAACTCATTTGGAAGTTAAAATAATTAAATAAGCTAATTATTAAAGGTATTTCTTTTAAAATGATTTTGCTCGTTTAACATTTTTATGCATTTATAAAACTAAAGTAACGTTAAATAAACAATGAAAAATACAGTACTGAACGAAAATTTAGTAATTTTTTATAAATCAGTGCTAATGAATTTTTTCATTTTAAGCAGGATCGTCGTCAGCAATCTAAGCGTGGAGTAAGCAAGAATAATTGCGGTTCTTAGATTATACGATCACGTTAGATGGTTCAGCGGTGGCACATGGACCTGAGATGGCGACCGTTTGCTCGTGCCAATCTTGCATTTAGCGAATTTGTGAGTTTTAATTGCTAATTTATTATTCTTTTTCTTCAAATCTTCACTCAATTTGCTAACGCATTTACACAAAATCATATATTTTAATTTCATAGACATTTTAAATAAATGGGTAGACGCTTAATAAAAAATAATAATTAATGCACTAAAGACAGAGAGTTTTTATCAACTTGTTTATTGTATTTTATAATTACGCATTGAAATGATTTATGCATTAAATAATAAAATATTTTAATTTAATCAATAGCTTATAGCTGCTTTGGTCGAATGATAATTAATGACACGCGCATGTTTTTGGAAGCGCAAATACATTATTTTTTAAGAACTGCAATTAATTACCACATACAATATTAAAAGCGATTATATAGGAAGAAGAAGAAAAAAGAATATTTTTTCTATTTATCTAGACACAATTTTTTGTTTGGTTAATGATGATAAATTGATGAACATTTTAATTTAATTATTAGAAAGCATTATTAACATTGCATTCAATTTCAATATAGAGAAGTAAGATGGAAAATTTATTAATAAATCCTTTGAGGCTAAAAAAGAAGAAGTAGACGAAGAAGAAGAAGAAGAAGGATCTCAGCTCGTGCCTCGCTTTTATTTATTGTTCTTTATAATTGTATGCGATGTAATATTTCGCGCAATAATTAATAAATAATATGCGCGCACGATGATATGAATGGTCAATTTTATAGATAAAATAGTTTTATGTTATGCATCCTGCTGATGCAATTGAGAGTATGCATGTGAACAACAAGAGAACATTAA
Organism: Adinopsis sp. GC000173; assembly: GCA_030264715.1. Lineage (NCBI taxonomy): Eukaryota > Metazoa > Arthropoda > Insecta > Coleoptera > Staphylinidae > Adinopsis > Adinopsis sp. GC000173. The sequence goes on along the minus strand of JARJDW010016659.1, from coordinate 1,030 downwards.
AATGCTTCATAGATGGGATTTTAAAAGGGAACATTCACACGACCAAGCAGTGGGCGGTTTAAGGCGCAAGTGTGTGTTGTCTATTGTATGGGTGGCGGTTTATAATATTCCTCTTCTTCTATGCTATGCTATGCTGCACTTTACAATGAATTAGATTATAATAATGCCTTTAATTTTTTTTTTCTTACTATTTTTTCCATCTGCACTTTTATATATTGTAATACAGCGCGAGCGATACACGTACGCGAGTACGTAGTATGTATAGTACCTATACTCAGATAGAAAACACATTTTAAACAAAGCATCGGTAAATTGCTTATCGGACATTCATTTCTAGTTGATAGAAAGGTAATCGATATAAATTTTCTATTCGAAAACTAACTGAATGAAATTGACGATAAGCAAATTCTCATTTCCATATAAAGTTTTTCTTATAAGCATTGTTGGAAAATGAATGCAGCAAGAAAAAAATTGTTATATAAAATTATATACATATATATGTACAATATATAGAAAATCCTGTTTTCTATTGAGTTCGTATTAGTAAATTTAATTCCCAATATAGAATGTGAGAACTTTGGCTTAAAGGTATTTGCACTGAATGTTCTATATGCGCAATGCACTCCGTAAATATTAAGACCTAACACATACCAACACACTACTGGCGATTTTTTTCTTTATGGAAATCGTTTGTTATCTCTAACAAATAGCAGCATCTTGTTTGCATATGTAAATTCTGCGCGCACAGAAGCACGTGATAATAAGGTGCAGAAAAGCACATGTTTTATCAGATCTGTACCAGTAATTGACTTGTGGTATTATGGAGCAGTATCTAAATTCATTACGCCACTTTCTACACACTGACAACACTTAATTAACATCATTTAACTGGCAATTTATATAAACGGTTTAATTAATGCAAAACGTAACATCTCTCTTATTTTTTCCATCGCCCAACACATAAGTCAGCGCACGATATTTTATGCATAGTCGGATGGGAGGGTGCGTGCAATTGCACTTTTCTATTAAA
>JARJDW010016657.1:0-54726 GCA_030264715.1 Adinopsis sp. GC000173 | reverse complement strand
TAGTCACATTTTTAATAATGAATAATTTTTACATAAAAATATTAATTATATATTAGCAACAAATACTCATATAAATCAAACATTTTATTTTTTTAGTTAAATGCAAGGGAATTGTGCAATAAATAATTCATTTGGTTTTCGACAAAATTTAAAAAATTACTCGTGCCCTTCCAAATAAATAAGCAATAGATTATTATTTAATCTTTAGGTAATTATTTTCATATGCATAGGAACATTTTTAGTACTAAATGATTGGTATATAAAAATATAAATGAGTAATTTATAACGAATTAGCAACAAATGCTTCATATAAATAACAAACATATTTCATCTATGCATTTTAAATTTTTTAATTAAATGCGGACGATATGTACAACAAAAAATTTATTTGCATTTTGACAGAATTAAAAAAAAGTTACCCGTCCTTCCAAATTAATAAAACAATCATCAATCAATCAATCAATTCAGATGATTTTTATACGCAAAGCCACATAATTAATATTGAATGTTTTATATATAAAATGACATATGACTAATCTGTAATATATGAGGAATAATAAAAATATATTTATAATGATTTACCGTTCTTTTAAAGCTTAATACTTTGAAGTACACACTTTTTCACTTTCCCAATAAAACGAAACCTTTGAAGTTTTCGTACAAATCGGAACTTATTGACAAATTCGTAAAAAGTAAATATCAGTCCAAAACGGAATTATAAAATAATGCACTATTCGTTTAGAATTAGTGTGTTTACAGTAATAATATATGATTGGGATGTTTGAAGTTTTTTTATTCGTTTGGAATTGCATCAAATTGCATTATTCATCCGACAAGGAACTAAATTTTTAGCTAAACCTACACATTATCCGCTTGAATTTTTTATCAACGAAAGGGAAAAAAACTAATTACACAATGAATATTAAAATGTAATTAAAGTGGTGATGATGATATAAAGTGAAAGTAAAATAAAACAAACTCCATCATTTTTAATTTTTTTTCTTCATTAATATAATTGTATATGTTATTTATTGCAAGCAAGGCGCACAAGCTCAAAAAATATTTCTTATGTAAACTTTGTAAGATTGAAAATGATGAACAAGGAAGAATAGATCACTTAGCATCTACACAAATATAGAAGTAAAATTGTATAAAAACATCGGTTTCACAAAATAATAAAATAAAACAAAACGATCACAATTGTAACAACTTAATAATTAATAAAAAATAGAATTAAAAATTAAGATTTACCAGAGCACCATTCTATTCATAAAATGATTTATAATTATTTATATACAGAGTGGCTCCATTATTGCGCTGAGCAACTAATTTTTTTTCTTTAATAAAGTACATAACATCTCGCGCATCTCATTTTCATCTATACAAACTAAAAGTTAATTAAATACTTGATAGGAAGATGTTTTTACTCTTATAAATAATAATAACTAAATATTACATACATATTGTGTAAAATAATAATAATAATAATTAAAAGAGAAATGCACAATGTAACAGCCTACATTATTATTTATATCTGTATGTATAATAAATTGCCTTGGTCATCCATCTTAGACGTTTTTTGCAAACGGTAAGAGGTAACCATATGACTTATAAAAAGCGGCCGAACAAATCTACTTGATAATTAAGTAGATACTGCGAGGTACACCCTACCAAAAAAGAATTAATGTTCTTCCTTTTTTTCTTCTTCTTCTTCTTCTTCTTCATTAAAATACATAAAAAAGTTAATGATAAACACATCACAGATAGTTTTACCTTAACTTGCTTTCCAATTTCAACAGTACATTATATTAAAATATACATATTTATATATTTATATATATTATATAAAAAATTCACGATATAAAAAATATATGTCGTGGAAGATCTATTGAAAGCGAAGGAATTGTCACTGGACTAGCACGTTTGAAAAAACTCAACGTTACAAGCATTTAGAGTACCATTAATATATTATTTCATTTTTTAAATAATTACTTTTTTGTTTTCTTTAAGAGTCTGTTATGATTAATGTTTCTTTTAAAGCGAGTAGTTGCTCCTCGCCTAATTTAATTTTATCGGCGATTTCTTTCGAGTCCATGATGAGTTTTGCTTTCATATTTATGAAATGATCATAGTCGGCATATTCATCACTACTTAAATACTTGTACAAGATGTTTGATACACTAACACTACGTTTGTCGATGCTCTCCTTCAGCTTCTTCGCCTCGTCGAGCTGTTCTAATAATTTATCACGTTTGCTCTCCAATATCGGCTGAAACAAAACGATTTGCTTTAGTTTCAAATCAAAAACTATTTATAAAAGGACACAATGCCAATTTACATGCTCTACATCTTTTACTCTAATCTATAAATTGTCCTATTGTTTTCGTCTCTTAAATGAAGACGTAAGTAAAACAAATTTTGGATTATCTCGAATTTGCTGTCATTCTATAAACATTATTATATACCTACCTACTTTATTTATTCTACAATACATAAAATATTGCTCTATTTCATTTGTTGTTTTTATTGTATTATACTTGACATTTGAATTGAAATTTATACATTTATCTTAATTAAAGCTTGAAATGAATTTAGCAAAGTTTAATAAATCTGAATTTATATGTGATTAAAGTTTTAATCTAGTTAAGTACTCACTGCATCTGCAAATGCGCGTCTTATTTTAGTATAATTTTAGTAATTTCGTTATTTCGAACTACGCTCGTTCGTTCGAGAGAGAGATATGATGATAACTATTGATAATTGGATTATGTTATTTGCAAATGCTTTTCCGCATTAATTCCACTCGAAATTAATCAAAATGCAAATGTTTATTTTGGCGCTCTTGTGAATGTAGACTGACTTTAATACTTACTCGTTCTGGATGATCGTCCGGCATCGACATGAGTGCGTTTTCTGCGCGTGCAAGCCGGCCAGATAAACCAAGTAGTAGACTAGTAATTTTACCAACTTCCTCAATGTGCAAACGAAATTTGGCAGCTTCATGGGGTCGTGCAACCTGTGCAACATGCACTTCGACATTCTCACCGAGCTCATCGTTGATGCGACATTCTTCTGAGACAACTAATTGTTCGCTTCGTAAAACCTCCAACTTCTTATCCAATCGACTTACTAATTCCTCCTTCATAATTAGAGATAATGTTAATTAGTTTATAATGTTGCTTTTTTGCTTTCAAATTTTATAATTAATTACCTTCTTTTGTGTGAGATCTTTGGTATCTTTAACTATATTCAAATGGTTCATGTCCTGACTGTACCTCGTAAGAAATTTAGCTTTTGGTTCGGATGTTGTAAAGTAGGGGGACGTGGCTGAAAGAGGACTGCTTGGTTCTAATGCTGGCACTACAGAAGTTGATTCACTACAAAAATAATACATTTCATAATTAACCGTATTGTTAAATCATTAATATTCATGTTATTTAATTACCTAATTTTACTTGTACTTAATGTATTGTTTGTTGATGGTGGAGGACTACTACTGGGCGTTGTGGTGCGACTTCGAAACGGTGAATTTACTGGCCGCGGCCTCGATGTTATTTCTAATTTGAACAGACCGCTCACATAATCAGTTGGCTTTTTATGATCGGGTCCTTGAACTGCAACAACACAAACAAATTAATACAATGCAAATCATTTATTGTTATTTAATCGAAACCAACCTAAAATATCCTTAAGTCTTCCTAACGTAGGTAACTGGCTGATGAAATCTTCCGATAGTTTCTCGCAATCGATTTCCTCTTGGAGTTTCTTTCGCGTCGGTAAGGGCGTTGGTGGCATTTCCTCTTTATCGGTCTGCGAGGAGGCGTCCGTCGTGCAAGCGTTCACACGCAACACGACTTCAGTTCGTTGTATCAACTGCAAACCCTCCAGCACCTTCGGCTGTTCCAGTGGCGGCGTTGATGGCGGCGTACCGGGCGATGATATCGATGGCGATGTCAGCGGTGACGTCTTCAATGGCGAGCTGGTGGTCGAGAGCGGCGAGATGCGTCGTATCGGCGACGACTTCTTCGGCGACAAGGAGGTGCGCAATTGCGGCGGTGACGCCCGCTTCGTGGGGCTTTCAGGCGGACTCGAGAGCGTTGCATTCCTAAGCGGCGTAAACGGACTCTTCGGAGGTGAATCGGGTGGTGTCTTTGGTGATTTCATTTTACTATCATCTAAACCGCTAGTCGGTGCCAGACTTAACTGCGTTGGACGATAGCGCGGCGCCATTAATTTTGCATTAACGGGCAGCACGTCGGGAAGCACCAACTGCGGTTTTTTCATCTCATCCTTATCATCGATCTTCATCGATGACTTATCGTTCATCGATGCGCGCCGCAATATGCTCGAATTGTTATTGTTGTTGTTCTTCAACAGCGTCTCCTTCTGTTGGCGATTGATCGGCCAAACGGTGTGGTGGCTCGATTCGGTGAAGGAATCATGCCCGTTCGGTGATATGGTACGTTTGTAGCTGCCAGTATCCGAATCGGGCACAATGCGTTCCCTTTCTCTGCGCGACGCCAAATACGAAGCCTTTGACTGACTCCTACAAATGAAATATAAAATTAGATTAGAAATATGTGGCGAAATCAATATTAAAATTTGCGCTTGAATAATTGAACATAACAAATATATCGTTTCGCAATCTAGTCGAGAACTCGCAGTGTTTAGTTGTTGGATAGATTCTCACACTTTTAAGATTTTTAAAATTCCATTACAATTTTACTTTTTGGGGAAATCTCATTATTCTCCAAAAAAATAACAAAAACGTAATAACGTACTGCAATTGTGTATTTTTTCGCTTAATTTCTGTGAAAACTCGACACATTTTAAATGCGATTTAAATTAAACTTATTGTAATATAATATCGCAGACTAAGAAATCGTACAAAATATTTTACGTGGATAGCATAGAAAAGACTGCACTTTCTCCCCTTAAACTGCATTTCCATAAAAAATAATTAGTCATGATTTTTCTAACAACAATAAAATCTTAATCAAATGAAAGTTGTTGCGGCGATTGATAATAATTTCCAAATACTATCCCAATTTATTAGCCATGTCAAAAAAATCAATGAAAGAAATTGATCAAGATTAGAAAATCAATAACACAACAACAAAATATTGGCGGTAGTAGTAATGAATATAACCTTCAATAATGCTTTGTAATATGTCACATAAAAATATAATCATTCATCATTTAAGAAATGAAATTGAAAAAAGCGTTATGTGTGTGTGTGTATGTTGTGCAAAATGATTATCATTACAACAGATGGTGCCAATCATACAGATGGTAACTTTATCAATAAAACGCTTGTTACCAGCTTGTTGCAAATGTTAATTAAAACACTTTTTCGCTCACTATTTACATAACCAATCATCATCGTTGAATATTTTTCAGTTATTATAATGCACATCCCACAATTCTGCACACATTTGTGTAACATTAATTCGTCGAGCGCGCGCTGCGCTTAGAGAGAAAGAAAAAAAGCGATTTTTGTTGTTGCCACATTGCCTTACTATATACGGTCAACGTTGCAAATTAAATTTTGCATTGTTGTATTTGAAAAAAGCAATCGTTTTCTATTTACTCGCAAATTGTTGATAATTACGAGGCTGTATGCATGTTTATCTGACAGGCTGTTGGTAAAGACAACAAACAATTTTCGCTTCTGTTGATAGTTAAAGTGAAATTTTCATTTTATTTAAATTGGAACTAGTAAAAAAGTAAATAAATGGCCTTGGCTTTTCCATCAAGCGCACAACAATAAACAATCGGCGTATTGTAGTTTTTTTGTTATGAGGAAGGAAAAGTCTATCGCATTACAAGTAAACGCGTCCGATTAGAGAAAAGAGAAAAAACACACTATACAGATAGAAGAATTAAAACAAAGGAATGTGTGATGAGGAAATTGAAGACGCTCCGCTCCATATTATCATAAATGCAGGTTAACAGGTTGCGCTAATTTTTATCAACAATAGCGAGCGAGGAGACGCTAACTATAATAATTTGCGGCATTGGCATATTAAGGGTGTGTTTGAACTCGACGAGCATAAAGCAGCACTACTCTATAAGCAAATGTGAAACGAGGAATGAGCAGTTACTTCCAATTTATTTATATTTCAAATTAATTAGATTAATTAGCTTGATAATTATCATATATGCGCGATGGCTAATTGGAAAGGAAATAATTCAAGTTCTCTTTCTCGACGACAACGCCGACGACGACCAACACGACGATTTTGGCGTATGATGGCTATAAATGTAATGTGTATACGACATTAAAAATAAATAATAACATTCCATGAATTGCATGCATTGTATAACAATTCATATTAAGATGCTAAAAGTAGCATTCAGTGTAGTGTGTCGCTTTTAAAGTCAGGAAATTGTTTCATCTGCAAAACCGTAATAAATGGTTTAAAAATAATTCCTCATCCAAACAAAGAAATATTGTTGTTTAATGCTTGGTATATACAATAAAATATTGGCGCACACTAATTGAATTTCTCAAAAATCCCGAGCATAACAAACGAACGAACGAACAAAAAAATGTTAACACAGCTTGAACTTTGACCAAAATTATATAAATCTTAGAAACTTGTTGTTTTTAACGATATTTAGAAAAAAAAGCGCGCGCGTGTATGTGTGTGGAGAAATTCCACTTTTTCACTTAATTGAAAAGGTAAATAAAAGTGTATTACCTAACTTTTTAAAAATTAATTTCGTTTCAATGTAGCTTAAAAAGTATTTCTATCAGCGACAACAACAGCAACACAACAAACAACCATAAAATAAATTTAGCCTTTTTTATTGTCCTTTAAGTTGCATGTTGTTTTGTATTTTATTTAATGCATTCCCTTTAAATTACATAATATCGAGTCGACGAATTGAAAAGACCTTTTGTGTATTGTTGAATAAAACAGCCTTGTTTGGTTTAAATTAAATAATATGATTTATATTATAAAATGCGCGTCGTCGATCTGAATCCAGCTATTTATTATTAATAAAAATGTAAAACATGCACTGCGAATTATTATTAATAGGAAATCGAGTTTTTTTTCTATCTCTCTCTTGTTCTTTCTCTTTCTCTGCCAAGACGAGTAGCTGTGCCGACGATGACGTTGTTTTAAGCGCAACGCAAAAATTTCAATCCTCATTAAATGATTTTTGCCATGTAATTATAATGATTGTGTAATAAAGTATCTATTCATTAACGAAGGTGATTATAACATCGCTCTTTGTAAAATAATATACGAGTTATTAATATTGAAAACAATTAAGATGTTAAGATTTACAGCATGTGGAAGTATTTACTATTTTGCGCTCCTTATTTATTAATTTCTCGTGAAAACCATGCGCAATATATAAATGTTATGTTATGTTTGTTTATCATCATCGATTTCAGCTAACTGTATAAGCTGTAATTAATTGGAATGGTTTTTGCGCGCCGCACGTTATAGATTATATTTTTAGCACCACACTTTGATGATGATGCAAAGCAAATATTGGCGTTTCCAAGAATTTATTGAAAAAACAATCAGCAGGAAGCACATCATCGTTAATAATAAACTAATCTAACTGATACGTTTCCTTCTCGTCGATTGTCATGATGCCATTTTAAGAGATAAATCAATTTGCTAATTGCAGGAGAGAAAAACGCCTGCGTGTGAAGAGAAATTAAATGTATGGAGTATGGTGCTGAGATGATGAAGGTAGAGTTAGAGGTAAGTAAGTAAATGAATAAATGCGAAAAAATCGAATGTTTACGAAGATTATCAAAACGATTACGTTGCAAATGCGGTATGAGGAAATCCATTAAGGCGAGAAATAAGAACTGGATGGCGTTATATAAGAAAAATCAATCAATTATAAAAGGCAATAAGAGCATGAGATTAATGCCTAATGATTATGGCATACTGTATCAATTGATTGTAATATTCTAGGTCTAGATCGTAAGAATTTATAAAATTGTCGCTTCAACGCCAATTAACGGTAACGTCTTTTGTTTGCTTTGCTCTCATCTCTACACACACCGCAAATCTAAAACCAATTTTCTTCGTCGTTTTGTAAAATTTAATTTTTCCATTAGGTAAGTGAATTAGAACGAAAAATATTTGGTTCAACAGTTCTGCTTGATAATAATAAAAGAAAACATTTCGTTTTTATGCTCAGCTGCCAATACAAATGTTTTATCGCTTTCGTTAAACGAAATTTACAAACTTTTAATAAGTTTGCTATCATTAATAATGGTTTGGCATTTAATTTAAACTTGTTATTTATTTTATTATTTAATTTCTACATAAATAAAAGTGTGTTTTTAAAGGTAAGCGATTTAATAATACATAATTATCTTTTAATTATTAATAAAAGCATAAATTAATTTATATTTCCAACTTTTAAAGATAGAGTATTCTAACTAAAACTTAAACAACTTTATTTTACATTTTTGTCGCTTTCATTAAGCGAAATTCTATAATTTAAAAAATCATAATTGAACGTAAAATTGTATTTTTTATTTTTATTTTAAGTAAACAGTTTAAAGCAAATATTAAATAACTTAAAAGGTAAATATTTTTATTTAATAATAAATATTTTATTAACTTTTAGTGTTTATTTATAATATTTATTGAAAAATGTCATTACCACCAATATTAATTTATTTCTATTTTCATCGTTTGATGGTGGTTTTACCCAAAACTGCAACTTGCGGTAAAATTTATATTCTGTGTAAAGAAGTATCCTTTGTTTTTCTTAATTTGTAAAATAACAAACATAATAATTTATCGAAAAACAATAATAGCGAGAAAGTTGGAAGAGTAATCAATGATGATTTCAAACCGTTTGAATGAAATAGTAACTGTATAATGTTAAATTAAACAAACGCTAAAAATTTCCAACATGAGTTAATTCGTTTTTAAACGCTAATATATTAAATCTAATGGTAAAAATCAACGATCAATCGTTAAAGGAGGTTGATTTCATTTTCATTGTTAGCATTTTCATGCGTTTTTATGAAATTGTCGTTTCGAACGCCAATTAACGGTAACATCTTTTGTTAGTCAACATTATTTATTTTTTTTCTATATTAACATTATTATTTAATCATCTCAATGGCCGGCACAATACCCACTGTCATATAAACTAAGGAAATCCATTAAGCGTTTTTAATGATTTTTCGAACTGTATGTGTGCAGTGTGCAGTGTGTGTGTGTGNATTATTTAATCATCTCAATGGCCGGCACAATACCCACTGTCATATAAACTAAGGAAATCCATTAAGCGTTTTTAATGATTTTTCGAACTGTATGTGTGCAGTGTGCAGTGTGTGTGTGTGTGTGTGTGTGTGCAAGAGCGCTTACGTAACACACTTTTAAGACAACGGCGCACATTAGATGAAAAAGCGTTGAAGCAAACGCAGCGAGCAATAGAAAATTGATAGTCACGGAAAATTTTAACGACCATCCATAATTCGAAAATGAATTAGCAGCCGCACTTAAGGAAATTCTCATTCTTGATGGTGGTTCTTTGCCAGCGCGTTTTTTGTTTGTGTTATCGTAGTTGCCGTTGTTGTTGTTGTTGTTGTTGTTGTTGCTGTTGTTGTTTAAATGGAAACTAAGTTATTGGCGCATTTCACAATCATTTTCTTTTATTATAATATTATTACAATTGCAATTTCAATTCTATTGTTAGTGCAACAATATAAATATATGTAAGAATAGATTTCTCACACATGGCACATGTCTTCTCATGTTCATAATTAATTCATTAAATTATGGCAATCTGAGGAAAGATGAAAGGAAAATGCAATAAATTTGCAAAAGCGATTTTGATGGATGTTGAATGCACAGATTTCACCAGCGATAACATAAAACGTGGCAAAAATATCTAGCATCTAAACTTAAAACTGTTTAGCACTGTGACAATTTATTAGCAACACTACTATTACTAGAATGTCGTAAAACCTAGTATAATGTTAGGCAAATATTTAAATTTATTATAATTTTTACTAAAAATTAACTAATTCTAATTTAATAAATTACAGATTATGACAATTTTGTAATCAAATTTGAAATAATGTAGCAAAAATCGAATTTTAGTCTTTTATAAACTACATTTATTCTCACTCTGTGCATTTATTAGTCAGTCGAATCATTGTTTCAAAATAAAATAAACTAAAAAACAAGACAACAAAACAAATTACAATTACAAAAGTAACGCTTCGATTGTCATATCTCCCCTATCCGACACTTTTGCAAATGAAAATGATAAATACACTTTTTAAATAGATATTTTATATAATAAAAATAACGAGTATTGTTAATTCATTCGTTAAATTTAAGTTTTGGGTATAATTTGTAAAATTTTACTATACTCTCACCACCAATTCGACGAGTGCATAATTCGCTTAATGATGCAACACTCAGAATGTAAAATAAAGAAAGAGCTATTAATTAAGATTTTAGACACCTTAATAGATTCCTGACTTTCTTGATAAAACCTTTACGCTTTTGACAAGTTTTATAGTCATTGTTAAAACTACATCTTGTCCCAATATGCGAGTTTAAAAGAATATTTATACGAAAATATATGAAAGCAAAATTATTTGTTTAAGAGGTCACATTTTGAACTCGTTACATAAATAACTTTTCTAAATGTACTCGTATGTAAAAATTTAATTCCTACTCAGAAAAATCCCCCTCCTGTTAATACAGTTCAATTTTGAAAATGACAGAACAAGATTTGGCTAATTGAAAAGTTGATTATTATCTAAAAATAATCGCCAGTTTTGCGAAACTCGATAAACTCGGAATAATCAAGACCTTTCCCTACATTTGAAAATGTTAATTCGGTTTTATTTCCGACAAAACATAAAATTTAACATCGGCCGTTTTCGTTCGCAAACGTTACACTTATTCAAACTGTAAACGGCCCCCTTATTTTATGTTAAACAATAATGAAAATGATTTTGTGGAAAGCGTAAATGTCAGCGCTAAAACGAAATGAATGGTAGCAATAATAATAATAGTAAAAACCTCGCCTTTGGGAAGTTGGCGGTAGTAGTTGGCAAGCACAAGTACAATATCGTTGTTGAAGTTGAGAAAATTATAATAATGGGAAAGGACATCGATTGGAAATATAAAAACACAAACGATATAATACCAATATTTTGTTGGCAATTTAAACAATCGTTTATGAACGTGATTTCCAAACGGTACCGTTATCTTGGTAGACAAATTCTGCATATTAAACTCGTTGGTTGTTGGTGCAACAAATATCTATCGTATCGTATAGTATAGTAGATATGGAGAAAGTTAATTTGATTGTTTAACGAATTTATTCTTTTACGCTAGCGATTAGATCAGATATATTGTTCTCCATTACGATTTATCACTATGCGAGTTTTTGGTGCAGTATTCGATTTTGTCATACCTGCTTTTCGAAAAACGTGCAAATAAACTATTTTATTTTAATTGTGTAATACGGTTAAGATATGTGCTAATGTTTAATTGTTTTTGAAACAAAAAATAAATGGTTCAAACAATATGAAACATTTTCTGCTTGTTATATAATTTATTCGGTATCTTTCGCGCTAAAAATACGTAATTTTTCATTAAGTTTGTCAAAATCTCTAACGATTGTTTAGTTTTTAGTGTTTTTAAATATATTATATAAGATAAAAAAATGTGGAAAAATGTTGCAAACGTGATGAAATTTAAACAATTCGAAAGAAATTCACAGACAAAATTGGTTATAAATTTTTATTGATGATAATTGCAAGTTCTTTAAATATTTATCTCATCTATAGTCTAAAACTTATTAATAATGTGAGAAGTTGCCTGCAAAGAAATTACACCAAAACTGTATTGCTAATTAAATAAAAACAACAAATTATTTTTTGGCAAATGGAAGTTAGAATAGTTTACGTACTCTAAAAAACTATATTTACGTATGTAGATTTGATTAAAAGAAATTTTTTGATACATATTTTGGATTATTTATAAAATTTTATTTTAAATATTAGAATCTACTCATTGTTAAATGTAAAAAATCTTGAAATTCGTGGGATTTTTGACAATTTCCTTTAGGTTTCCACATAATATGCAAGTTTTTTTATAATTAAGATACATAAAATTATCAGAATTTATTTTTTATCACTTATTGCGATAGTTTATATAATTTTCATTAAATATTTTGCAAATTTTAAATAATTACGAACATTTATCAAAAGCCTTGAACAAGTTAACAAAATAGTCATTTTTGTTTTTTTTAACTGATACTCATCTTCTTATCTCTGAATTATGCAAAAATTTGTAAAAATCATAAAAAAAATTGCTATACCATAAAAGAGAACAAAAATCGTACAATGTTTAGATTTTTTAAACTTATTTTATTATTGAATGCATAAATTTTGCGTGAAATAAAAAAAATAACAAAATATATTCCTTATTTAATTTATCAACTTTACTACCAATTATAATAAACAAATTTTGAAACTGCTTTTATTTAATATAAAAGTTGCTAAATATTATTTAATGTTTTTGACCGGCTTTTATGCAATTTCATTTCTTTCACATAAAATGCGAAAAATTTCATCTATTCATAGCAAATTCCGTCTATTTTGAGATGCAGTTATAATAAATTTGCTTTGTTTAACGTTAACAATTTCCATGAAAGAGATTTTTATGAAAATTAAAATGCCGTTTAAATTATCTTAATTGGTATTCATTCAAAGACGGTTTTGCATCTTAAAAAATCATTATGAAAAATTCACATAAGGAGAAGTGCAAATTTTAATTCAAATCATAATTACGTTTAATAATCATTTTGCGTTGAACAGCATTATGCAAAGTATCCATCCGAGATTAACAACAACAACAACAACAACATCAATAAAAGAAATTTTGCGCATTTGGCTATGATGGAATTTTTCAAAGCGATCAATCAATTTATATAATAATAATTTATTTATTAACGCAGGCGAGCAAATTATTATATAATTTTTTTTATTTTCTAAAATAAACACGCTATTATTATTTAATTAATTAATAAAAACAATGTCGTCAATAAAAATGATTAAAGTTTCTACTAGTAAACAATGTAGTAGAGGGATTACATAAATGTTGGTGTAAAATTTGCGAAAAAAAGCTGATTATTAATTTGTAAACAATAAAATTTTATGCATAAATTAACATAAATTGTCAAAATTGCAACTTGGTCTTAATACGCAAACATTACGTGCGTGATTTTATTACGCCTGTACCATAAAAATTATTACGTAATCAAACATTTTTTCCAATAATTAAATGATAATGAAACAAGGACGATAAAATTCACTGGCAGTATTGTTACTAAAAAAAATCGAATAACAAAATATGTTTTTATTGTAAATAATTAAAATCGAAAAGCAATAAAAACTTTTATTATTCTAAACGATTGATTTAAAACAAACGCCACATTTCTCATTGTAATTTGTAAATCAACCGTTATGTCTACGCTCTTTTCGTAATAATAATAAAGATTTTTGCATACGTACGTTTTCTGTAAAGTAGTGCATCTATAATAATAATATAGAGAAAGTCAAACAGTGTATACGATGCTGAATTGTTTTCAGAGGAGATTAGATCGCATAACATATGCTCTATTCATACATCGTTTAAAAAAACTGTAGATGATTTTTTTTGTATGTGTGTGTGTGTGTGTAATATTTAAATGTTAGAAGGCACTCTAATCTTTTTGTTGCCAGGTTGCTTCGTCGTATCGAGATGCGGATACATTTTAAAACGCAACACAGCAGCGAGAAAATTCCGTTAAGAAGCCAGCAAGCAAGCAAGTGACGGTTTTGAATCAACGAGCCATGGCGAATTATCTACGCACAATTATTTTCGTTTCGTCTTCGTCGCGTCAAGACGCGTTCAGATTGCGCGGCTGAGGACATTTTCCAGTAATTTGGTTGGCAGATGAGGAAAAAATCCACCGTTAATGCAACCACACAAACACAAAATGTACAATATATAAATAAAAAATAAGTATTATGTAGGTATATCTACTCTTTTTGCGCATCATCGCTGAATAAGTGTAACAAATATGTAATAGATTTGATATATTGTAGATATGAATATCGTGAAAACATCATGAATTATTTATTTTTCATTCTCCCACCACAGCATCTTTACAAAAATAACATCTTCTACACAAAAAAATCTGCAACATATCTACTTACTCATAATAAAAGCCTAAATTTGTTTTTTGTATATTTAATTTAATTAATTTTGTATTTCACATTTAAAATTTAAACAATATATGTTAAAAATTTATTATTTTGTACGCATTTCTATACAATTAGAACTATGTCTTTATTTAAATTCGCAAATTTGTTCTATCTTTTTTACTAGGTTTTTAGTTCATAAATTAATAATTTAAATTACTATAGATCACCTATATTCTACTCTTTGCTCGTAATAAACATTGATTTGTTTTTACTATATTTGATATAATTATTTTTATATATGTTTAAAAATAGGAAATATTTAAAAATTTTACAAAATATGTTAAAAAATTTATATATAATAACATATTTTAAATGCATTTTTAATCAATTGCAACTATGTTTTTATTAAATTCGAAATAAATCTTTAATAAAAATAATTTCATTCATCTTCACTTTAAAACAATTACAAATTTAGATTACGGCAAACTTTCTATTACAATTTTTTATAAACATATTGATTTAGTTTTACTATATTTAATATAATTATTTTTGTACATACACTATGTGAAATAAGTATCGGAAATTGATCATTTAGAAGCACAATTTTACAGCACTTGTTTTAACCGAAGATTTCAAATGTGCGTCACGATTTTAGCAAATTGATACAAATATTCTCAAAAAATTTGTCTAAAATTTTCCATTGCAAATGGAATTTCATTTGCCAAATCGTTATAAATGTTACATAAGACTTCCAGTAAATCGACATTATCAAAAACATGAGGTACCATGCATTCAGAAGCCGTCAAGATGTGCTAGAAGAATTGCCCTGCTCTAGCCTGCCATTAGTGACTTCAAATAAAGTTTACATCAATGGTATACACCAAATTGTTGATATAAAGGCAGACGACAAATAAGAAATGATATTTAAGCATAATGCGGTGTTTAAAGTTGCAAATTCGACAAAAAATAGCAAATTTATAGAGCGAGAATGCACGGATTCTGCACCATGATACAGCATCCTCTCATTTTAACCGAATTTCTGGTTACATACTTAGCCAATATTATAGAACGATCATCGTATTCATCGAATATGACACGGACTGACATTTTTCTTTCTCTTAAACCGAAATTAATACTTTGAAGCCCTCGTTTTCAGCCAATGAAAGGTGAAAAACAAAATTCGTAGCGAGTACTAAACTCGTCTTAGCAAAATGGCTGTAGAAAATGTTTTGACATAGGATAATTCGTTCATGTAACTATATTATTTCAAAAAGAGCTTACTTGTATTTGAATAAATTATAAATATTATGTGTTTTATCGGACAATTCATGATACTTATTTGACAGAGTGTATTTAAAAAATACGAAAATAGCAATCGTAAACACTATATGTTAAAAATTAATTATTTTAAATTCATTTCTAATCCATTTTTTAAGTTTTTGCTTGTAATAAACATTAATTGTATTTGCCACAGTTAATCCAATTATTATATATAAAAAAATAATTAAATAAAAGTAAAATAATCATAAACTTTCAACTAATTTATTGTGGTAACAATATATAAAAACATTCTTTAAATATTACTAATTCTCGCGCATTAACAATGGCAAAGCTTTTGTGTTTCACCAAGTTTTAGGTTTATAACACTTTTAAATTGCATATTACTATTTTATTGTTATGTAATAATCATTTTGGGTGTTAGTATTTTAACCAGAAAGCTTTAAAACGACCGTTTTTTTTACAAGTTTAATAATATAATAATGGCGCAGTAAGTGGATAATTAAGGAAATTATTGAAATCGATAAAAATTTTCAATTACGTTAATAATGCTATTTCTAAATAGAATCGATTGCAATTAAAATATGCATATGGGAATCGGTGTTGTGGGTAATTAAAAAACACTCTAGCGCTTTTTAAGATTACACAAATCGATTCGAATTCAAATTTATGATAAAAAAATGTAGAGTGTGGAAAGGAAATTGTGCAGTATTGATTTTCAACTGCACTTTCAGTTTTGGAGAGAGAAACCTACAAATGCCTTCTTGTTGTTTAAAAGTGTGCTTTGTAATTCATCCATCGACTATTAATTAATTTAATAAATTATATATAAAAGTAATATGAATGAAGAAAAAATACTTGCTGCAAATAACTATAATTAAATCGCGCTTGAACTAAAAAATTATTATTTAATCAAATTATATAGAAAGTAAAACATGTTTGACTTAGTTTTTTATGCGCTTAATATTCAAAAAGTATTGTTAATTGTCGGTTATTATCATAGTTTTTCGCACTTACTTACTTATATGAAAGTCTATACGAAATAAATAACATCTGAATCGAAATTAATCACTTTATAAATCAATCGATTAATTACGAAATTGTAATTTCATTGACAATGGCATTGAAATAAAAATATGCTTTTATTAATTAAACGCATTCATAAACACACAATTTCTACGCTAATTATTCCATTTCAAATAAATTACGACTCGCATTCGTTATATTATTATTTTATTAATCAACCAAATTAGTTTTTTTTCACTTCGTCCATTTAGCTGTCAATTACCTAATTAGTTTAGCGCGCTCAGACAGTCGGCGATGATTTATTATCGGCAAATTAAACACATTTTGCGAAAAGCAAAAAAAAACGAACTCCATCTCCATCCGAAATGGGCATGATGGTAATTAAGTCACATAGGAAACAATTGAGCACAAAATGTGTATGTGTATATTCGTCGATTGACATTAAAACCTTATTAACGCGCCGTTGCGTTGTTATTGTCGTAAAAACGAGAGGAGGCAGTCAATCAAACTCTACTATAATGTAAATGAATTTTCTATTACCACGACGAAGACGACGACGACGAACAAGTTGCAGTGTGAAATGAAAATGTTTTGTTGTTGTCGGATGGATGGATGCTTGTGGGATGCCATATGTTGTTCATTAATTTTGAAGCGTATTAATTAGATTTTGTTTTAAATCTTCATCAATTAATTTTACAATTAAATATTGTGCCATAAAACGTTTTTACTATCTGCAAACGTGAACGTGTAACGATATAAAGTTTTATTACAAAAATTGTTTTGTAATTAATAGTAGTAAACATTCAGACTAGAAATTATTATTAAATATTAAGCCAAATGGTTTCAATTTTAAAAGAAATTTTAATTAAAATTTCTAACTGAATTTATTTCTTAATTTATATATAAAATGTAAGTGAAATTTTTACGATTTCTTCGCATATATACGGGAATCCTAATTAAATAAGTTTTATTTTCTTATTTATAATACGAACGCCTCATATATTTTTAACACCTATTAAAAATAAATAAAGTTCTAAAAGAAAAGGAGAGAAAATGGTCTTTGTTTTACTAAATTGATAAAAATTAAAAGAATTCAAAAATATATATGTTATTGTCAGATTAAATTAAAAAATGTGATTGTGACGTTGTATAGAAAATTTTGGCAGAAAGCAATAAATACAAAATTAAACATATTTTCAACACCTCAACAAAAAAATAAAATCTTTAGAGAATTTTAAAAGCATATTAAATTAATTTTAAAAAGTATTTCTTCAAAGTTTATAAAAATTAATAATGTGTAACTGTGAGTTTCTGTAAAAATGGGCAGAAAGCAAAATGCCAAATTCAGCACATTTTCAACAACAAACGCTCTTTAAAAATATGTTATTTTAAATTATTTTTAAAAAGTATTTCTAAAAAAGTGTATAAAAATTAATAATGTGTAACTGTGAGTTTGTTTAGAAAATTGGCAGAGAGCAAAATACAAAATTAAACATTTCATCAAAAACAGCTATTTTACCTACTTCTGCGATATACAAGTGGTTTAATTAAATATTTGTACTCATATTGACAATGTTTATGCTCCACTCTGTATATTTATGAATCAACAATTATGACAAGCATAAAAACGCAAGTTTTTATTACTGATTTTCTTTTATTTTCGTGAATATATTAATGAAATTATATTTTTGAGGCGATCGAATAGAATTTCTATTTTGAAACCAATATCTCTGCTGGTTCAAACATTCATCAAATTATATTTTCTAAAATTAGGCGCCCGGATAGTGATAACTTAATTTACATGTTGATTTGGTTGATCTTTTCAAACGTTGACGGGACATAGAAAATGTTAATTAATATCAATTTTTTCAAACGTAACGACCGCAATTAGCGTTGGTAAACACTATAATTTTTATTTGATGGCCGCTGCAATTTCTTCTTAAGACAATCACGGTCATCACACTTTGACCGAACATTTTCTTTATATATATATGTATACATATATATAGTATAAATTATCACAATAAAACACACCAGTTTTCAAGGAACGCATGCATCTCTCACAAGCACACACACAGATTTCTGGAATTGCAGTTAATAAAGTTAATTGCCAAATTATGCACGAGAATGTGTACTTGCCAGCATGACATGCAGCGGAAGCAGCAGCTATGCAAATGCATCCTCGACGATAAAATAATAATCAAACAATCACTCAAATGCGCGTTGATTGATTTGCGCGAATCGGTTGTTTGGCGGTCGGTCGTAATGCTGAGGAGTGCGCCGATATGGTCGTTTGGATTTTAGGCGATATTCTCGCGATGACGCACACAGCGTTGTGGAAATAGAAAATTTTATTGCCAGATGATGTGAGTGTAAATATTATTTAATGCGCGCAAAATGCCAAAAATAAATACAGTGTACGATATGCGCGAAAAAAGCGGCTAATTGTTCGGCTATTAATTATCGAAAAGCTATTAACCTCAATTATTTCATTTGCATGCTGTATGTAAAATAATGCTGTATTGCTGCATAGTGCACCATTCTTAGATTTAAATTAAACTGATAAATACTTATGTTCGATGCCATTGTAAAATTTAATTATTTTATTGTCATGTGTTATTAAGAGATAACTATGTTTAATCATTTTTCTACACAAAAAAAATGATATTATTGTTGCTGATGGAAGAATGATGTATTGCGCTAAACTACATGTTTTATATTAGGTTATAATTTTTAATTATTTTATTGTAAGTCGTTATTAAAAACTAACTGTTTATTTTCTTTGCTATTTAAAAATGATGTATTATATTTTTTCGTCATCAGCAAAATCTGTAAACTTTTGCAATAAATATGTTTTTCATTAAAATGTTTTATAATTTATTTAATAAGTTTGAAAATTATGCATCATATCGTCAAAAGAATAATGATTTTAAATGCATTTCTAAATAAGTCTTAATTTTAAAGTTAAGTTATGTACTATGTCTATTTTAAATGAAACGTTTTGGTTTGTTAAAGTATAAAAAACTTCCTGTTACGACTTTAATGTTTAGATAATATTAAAACGTGTACGTACGCTTGTGGAAAATTTTCAATTTTTTGTAATAAACTAGAAAATTAGCAATTCGTGAATCTAACATGTTAAAAATATTATAACATGGCTTGAATTTTTACTCTTAACTGTCTCAATTCATAAAATTACCCAAGACTATAAACGACTACAACAGATATCTTATATTATAATTTAGAAGCTTATTGAGTGGCATTTAAAATTTTTTAACTATTGCTGTCTTGTAAGTACTTGTATTACTTATATTTACAGCTATATATAGTCTAATGATAAATTAAAATAGAACAAAATATTATTTAAAAGTTATCAAGTAAGCAAACTCTATAAACTTCTGCAATAAATATATATTTAAATGAAATTTATAAACTTGTTCCATTAATGTTTTTATAAAAATTTTGTCTATTTACACTTACACTTACAAAATGTTACACCATATATTGTAATGACAATTTTAAAATTGGAAATAAAACTACAATATATAGATAGTATTTAATTTTGAAACTTTAAATGGATTTGTAGTCAACAATTCGATTTTATATAATCGTACAATGTTGTTGATGTTTAAGCCATAAACATGTTTAATTATTGCACAATAATAGTAAATTATTTTTATTAATTTACTATTTGCTACCTACACTAATCATTTTAGCACTTTCGTAAAGATTGTTTGCTTTAAATTACTCAGCAGAAAAATGCGGTTATATAATTAATATTTTGGGATAATATTAATTCATTTTTTCCTATGCATTTGTAACAATTTATTAAAATTGTGCAATATTAATAAAGTGGGTGTGTAATTGTAATATAGTTTTTTTATAATACATATTTCATCATAATTAATTGACAATATATTTCATAATACGATTGAGATTTTATTAATGAATATATATGTATATGTGTGTGTGTTTACTGTTTTGAAAATAGGTCATTAAATTGGTTAAGATGGCACATTTCAAAATAATACATCAATTTTAATTGATGGAATTCGTTTTTAATTTCGCTCGCATTACGAGCCGCAACAATTTTATCGTACACGTTCGTATATGTATGTATATCCAAGTCAACGACATTTTGGTTAATTTCACATGACATGATTATATAAATATTCATTTGCATAAAAAAAACAAGTATGCGCTTTAATATACCTACAGAGCAGCGTATTTTTTAAATTCTTCGCTAATTATTTCGCATTATTTCACATATATATTAAACGCAAATGACTCATTTCACTAACTTATTTATATTCAACACGTTTTAGTATTACTCATAAATTTGCTGTTATTTTATTCAATAATAGAATAATAAACGCAATTTCTTCGCTGGCAAAGGCAAGGTTAACCTCGCGCTAGCCAAAACGAAGAAGTAAAAAACATGATTAGATAGATTATAAACAAGTTGTTAGCAACAATTTATGCCGTTTTTGTTGGCGATTTCAGTTAATGCTCGTAAATTCTTAAGTAAAATCATAAATCAAGGCGCAATTGTTAATTGGTTAATAAATTTATTCGTTTATTGGGTGATTTAGTGCACAATATGAATTATCATTTTCATTCTGTGTGTACTGGACTAAAAGTACCTATATGTTACGTTCTTTTTTGCGGAAATGCAATTTTTGATACATTTGCGTTGCAAGTTAAACACGGCATAAATAATTTGATTTAATGCTGTTTCGTGTCCGTTGTAAAATAGCATTTACCCTAGTCTCTTTTTCTCGTTGTTGGTGAGGAGGTGAGTGCAGCGCGCACGTTTTTCGTTTCGTTTTAAAAATAACCTTAAGGTGCAAAATCCAGCGCAGCACTCGCCAGCCAGCGTACTTACAAACACAAGCCTCACCAATGCAAAAACGTTATCTCTCTTATTTGCCCTCATTGCTTTCGCATTTGATATCGCAAATTAAAAGTGTCATTCACCTCATCACATACATATCATTTTGTATGTACAAACATTTATTTGCACGCAATAAACATTTCGTTTCAAGAATGTTGCCTATACAAAAACAACAACGGTGGATGGCGATAAATTTGCTGATTAAAACTACATAAAATTATATCTCACTATTCTTCACATTTTCGCTAAAAATTCGAATGCAGCACACACTTCCCATTTATAGCCACTAATTACTTCTGTTACTAGTTTCTACAAATATTGATAAAAATTAGTTTAATTTTTTCAAAAATTAAAAAAAAACTCGGAACTTCTATTTATAGTCAATAATTACTTACACTGTTAAATTTGGATGCACTAAATTCATTTAATTTATCGATTCGTATTAAATATGAATATTAGTATGTGGATATCGAATAAATATCGGTTATTTATAACTCTTTTAAAAGTTGGACAATTCAATATTTTAATATTTTAATATTTATGATTTAAATTTAGATAACTTACATTTTTATCAATGTTTGTATGACATATCTTTTAATATTGCAATGAAAATGTTACCATTTAAAAAATTACTTAAAAACATGTTTAATTAAAATTATATAAGAATGTGTTCTAATTTTAATGAATATCGCTATACAAAATTTAGAATTAATATAAAAAAATATTAAGTTTTGCAATATTAATTCAACCTGCCCATAAATTTATTAATTTCTAGCAACTTATCAAAACACAAAATTTTAGATTAATGAACCTGGCTTTATGTACCTAATAGAAAATGATTAATTAACATAAATAATTATCTAAATATATACAAATATTATATAAAAATGTAGGTAATTTTCATTTTCCTTCAGATGATGTGCTTTTTAATATACAATCCTTGAGTGTGTTCGCATTATTGACACTAACAGTAAAAAATCTAACGAATGAGTAACTTAAAACAGTGAATTACATTAAATTTTGCAATATTAATAGAACCTGCCAATAAATTTATTATTGCAGTTTCTAGAAAGTTATCAAAACACAAATTTTTAGACTAATGAACCTGGCTTTATGTACCTAAAAGAAAATAATTAATTAACATAAATAATTACCTAAAATACATATACAAATATTACATAAAAAATGTAGGTAATATTGATTTTCTATCAGATTATATGCATTTTGATATACAACGCTTGAGTGTGTTCGCAGTATTGACACTAACAGTAAAAGATCCAAACGAATAATTAACTTAAAAAAAAGCGTATTTGTAGCAGAGCAATAGAGTTTGAAAACATCCGTATTCCATTCTATATAAAATGTTAAAAGTATCTCCGATTTCAATAGAATATCATTGTGTTAAGGAAGTGGTTCGTTTTTGTGTAGCTGTCCATCAAATTCCTCTCATACAGTAATTTGCATCAAACAGCTTTTTGATTTTATCTATTTTCTGGATCTGTACATATGTCAGTTTGGAAAATATCCTAAGTGTATATGTGTTAGATTAAAGCAAATAAAACAAACGCCATTATATGCCAATGCAAATAAATATTTTTTATTTTTTTGTATATGAATGTGTGTGTGTGAATATGAGTGCTGGAAATTTCACTGTAGTGCAACAATTTATCGCAAAAACTTTCTTCCTAATAAATTAATCAATTAAACTTTAAATGCCATTTTTATGGCGATGAATAAATATCGCGCGCTAATTTAAGAAAACAAAACGAAAATGTTTTATTTTTGCATAATGTGGAAGAATGGAAAACGCGCAACAAGACCGGATTCTTTGTGTTCTACACAACGTGTAATTGTCATTTTCATGCAAATTTATCATCAAAAGCTTATCAACACTAACCCAGAAACGATATAAAAAAACTTTCTTTACATTTTGTGCGATGTTGTTCTTCTTTTTTCACCAACAATAGAAAACTTTTTTTTTTGTAAAATTTACAAATTGGAACAAACAAACTTGAATCGACGTGTGGAAAATGCGTTATTTATCCATGGTGCAAATTCAACAAAATCATTTATTAGTAATTTGTACGATGTCATTGTGTGATTTCTAAAAAAAAATTAACGCGCGAGAGGAAAAAAACGAAGATGGAATCATCTTCACATTGTGAGAGTTGACAAAAAACAACAACAACAACAACAACAACAGGCAAAAAAAACTTTCATATTGATAACGAACGAAACGAACGAAGATCAATTAAATAATCACTTTCCATTTTTGCACGAGAAACGAGTTAAATATATACGTATGAATAAAAATAAGCTGGCGCGCAATCGTTCGCCTCTTTTTTTTCTCTCGGCCGCAGCAGTTGATGGGATGAGAGATGGTAGCTGGGCTGGCTGTGCGCGTAGCGAAGAAGAGAGGAGAAAAAATCACGCACGACATCTCTAATTACATATGCCTTAATCAATGATTATTTGCAATTTTCTACATGTGGTTCGACGTTTTCAACTAACGGCATCTTGTTTGTGCGCCAAGGCATTATATATTTATATACATATAGATATTCGTTTTTTTATTGTTGCTTTTTCTCTTCTGCTACTACTACTACTTTAGTTCAGACACGAATTCCTAGTTGGAAAAACTTGTATCTCGCCTATAAAAGCCAGTGGCGTGCCGCCATTTAATAATTTCGGCGCGGCGCGTAATTATGATGCAATATATGCTGATGATGGGTAACCTTTAACGCTCGCTAATGAAGCGATAATTAAATTGTCAATGAACTTAATTCGATCTAGAAGGAAAAAATGCGACGATGATGATTACCATATCGCAAGTTTAACGATCGACTAATAAAAAGTTCAATGAATTTGCTAAAAAAATGCGAGCTGCGTGAATTAATGTTTTTTAACATATAATAATTTGTCTATTTACACTCGAAGACACATATTTATTAACTTCAAAATGTAATAACAATTTTAAAATTAGAAACAAAACTATGTAGATAGTATTTAATTTTGTCACTTTAAATGGATTTTTAGTTAACAATGATGTTTAAGCAATAAACATGTTTAATTATTTACTATTAATTCGATCTAGAAAGGAAAAATTACAACGATGATGATTATCATATCTGAAGATTAACGATCAGCTAATAAAAAGTTCAATGAATTCGCTGAAAAAGTGACGTGTGCGTGAAAAGCAAGAGTCGTCATCTTTTAAAAAACATTGCCTATTGTCTAATAGATTTATATACATTTATTGATGCTTTTAATTCTTAGTTTATGCGCTAAAATTTCATTCATCAAAAAACCGCAAATATTATTTAGAAATTGATGGGTTCATAGAGGTGACGTTCCTGACATCGCAAAAAGAAATTATTGAAAGTGATTCGATTTAACTACCAATCAATCAAAGGCTTTTAATTACGCGCGCACATTTTATTTTTTCAACGAATTCTGCAAAACTTTTCCATTGCGCGCATAATTTTGTATCTTTTTTTTATTCGTCATCATCGTTCGCGATGTATGTATAAACCTACGTATGATTGATTATATCATTATGGCTAATTGGCTGGCGATTTTATTATCTAGGAAGGAATTAAGCACCATTTAAACAAGTTTAAGAGTGAATAGAGAATCAAATACGGGTTTTATAATCATTCGATTTTTGTTTATGGATTATAGGCGATTTTAAACGACGACACAAAAAATAATAATAACGCAATTCACGAACCGGGTCTAATTATGTGGCATTAAAAAATTTATACATATCGATTATCAATTTTAACAATATCATTACGAAACTATGCGAATCGATAAAATCACTGGAATGCGAGAAACGATTATTAAGTTGTTTCGGATTTTCTTAATGATGCATTACGGAAAAATTGTAGTCTACCTAATATATGAATTATTGTTATGCAAGTAAAAACTCGACTAATTATTGCCGTAAATTAGCTGTTAAGCAATTAATAATCAACAACTGGCTTTTCTATATAAACACCTAATTTTGTAATAGAATGATAATTAACTCTAGCAAACAATGTATATCGTATTACGATATATATAATACCTAATTTTTTTTCTTAATTTAATTTGAATATTAATTAGATTGTATATTGGAGTGGTGTCAAGCTAAATCAAAAAATTTAGTTCAATGTTAAAAAATGGTTATCTAACAAAAATAGAAGTTAAGTCATACAATAAATATTGACTCGATACGTTATCGATTTATTATTATATCATCGCAGAAAAATATAGCACCCAAAATCATGTCGTTTGTTTTTAATGACATGTTTTCATTTGAAAATCGCATTTGAAGCAATTTCACACAAAATTTCAGTCCCTCTACTCCCGAAAAGGCTTAAACTAACAATGTACATGGAAAACGTAATAAACTTGTGTTCAAATCATCTCATCATCACATTTTTTTCTTTCACTTAAAAATCACTTGACAAACGCAAAAAATTAATGAAAATCGTAAAAAAGTACATCGGAGCGATTTTTAAGGCATTTTCTTTGTCAATAGTTAGTTTATTTTGTGGAAAATCGCTGGGAAAATGTGAAAATTCAAAAAATTTATCTAATATTTGACATCCGGTTCCCCTGATATCAAAAAACATCAATCAATTATTTGTAGAATTAACAATCAACATTTAATCGATAATAACAATCAAGCGATAAATAATAATAAATTGCAATAATTAATAATAAATGCAGCCTTGAATGAGTAATTATACATGTTTTTATTGTTATAATCAATATTGATTTTCCGCTTCCATATAAAATCTTGAGCGAGCCTGTCAAATGGACGGAGAACCGAGCAATGTCTATAATTTTATAATTACTAATTAATGATTTTTGCATGATCGCTGTATCTGTATGTACATATGTGCTGGATGCTGCTGCGATGGTATCCCGCAAAACAGCACATAATTTATGTAATAATTTTCTAACATTCTAACCATCATCGATAACACAAAAATTCCATCGTTCCAACATCGGAAAGAATATAATGGTATATTGTCTTAGTCTACGCCAACAGTTAGTTTATTACCACTAATTTATTTCACAACGAAACGTAATTTTCAAATAATACCATTATTATGCTGATCATTTATCAGCGAATGAATGAAATTGTGCGAATCGACGAAAATCTCTTATAATATACCACCGCATCATCTCCTCATCATCGATGCATTTTTTGCGTTCGCGCGCGCAACTTTATTATGCACACGCTCAGAAAATTGTAATTCGCTGGCGAAATTAATATTTCATGAATTCTATCATAATATTTGCATTAAACATGTGCGAATCAATTTAAAATTAGCATTATTATTTAAATAAAAAGCAAAGCCATCACATTTTACTACAGCATACACACACAACACACTAAACTTTCTTTCGCCGTGATGTCTTCCAAACACAAATGTTGTACACGTTTTTATTTCTACATATACATATATGTAAAAATTTATTAATAAACATAGTTAGAAATTGTCTGTTAAATCACACATGTTAGAAAATTTTCCATAAATGTTTTGCATAAATATATATTTAAAAAAAAAAACGAAATTAGTGAAAACCATTCAGCGGCAATTAAAGATCGGAAGTGAATCATTAGCATTAAAACTGTTATCAATTGATTTATTTTATCGATAAAATTAAAGAAAGCGCGCACTGCCACCTGATTTAACTCAAAAAAATCGCTCCAAATATTTAAGAAAAAAAAAATATATAATAAAATTTTTAATACTGCGTGCATATCGCATGTGGTGCGTACTTTCATATAATAAAATTTTCTGAATGCTACCACTTTCCAACCTCATCATCAGCATGCATGATTTTACTTTTCGCCTCTAGAAAACAACAACAACAGCATCAACAAGAAAGATCCCGATTAAGAAAAAAAACACGCGTTTTTTTACCTTCGTATACGAAATTTATTTCCACTGCCAAACACCATTGTGATTAAAAACATTTGCGATCGATCGCCACACTACGCGGTTGGAAAATGTTCGCACTGTTTCGTAGTATTATTATTATCTACAACTGCGTGGTGAAAACACGTACGTACGCGATACATGGCAGCACGCCGACGGTTCGATGCACACTGAAACCGCTTTGTTAACATCGACGACCTGGGGCTGGAATATCGGCCTCCCACCAAAGAGAGACGCACTGTTACGTGGAGTTACATTAGCGAAAAGAGACAAAAACGACCAGGTGAAAGGTATTTTTACAAAGTGAAAAAATATGGAAAGAAGAAATAAATGTGTATTATATATTTTATTGCGCCCGGCTTCGTTCTCGGGCCGATGATGCTGCTGATGATGATGAAACGATGAAATTATCGCAAAATACAACAACAGCACCAAAATTTTTCTTCTTATTCGATGCAGCACAAGATGATTTTTAATTGCGCATTGTTAAACATGATTTCATTGTCTGTTTATATACTATACGTACTTTTTTATAAGATTTTGAAGTACTGCATGAATATATTGAAAAAATATGGAAAGAAGGAACAAATGTGTCTTATATATTTTATTGCCCCGGCTTCGTTCTCGCCCGATGATGCCACTGATCGTAATGATAAAGCGATGAAATTAGCGCAAAATATAACAGCACACCAAAATTTTTCATTTTATTTGTTGTTGGTCGGTCGGTGCAACAGTGGATGATTTTCAATTGTGGCTTTGAGTCATGATTTCATTGTCGTATTTTTATACGATTTTGCAACACTTCATCAATATAATCAAAAAAATATGGAAAGAAGAAATAAATGTGTAGATATATATTTTATTGCTCCGGCTTAGATCTCGCCCGATCCTGATGATGATGATGAAGCGAAGAAATTATCGCAATACAGCACACCGAAATTTTTCTTCTCCTGCTCGTTCGTTTGTTGGTTGGTTGGTCGGTGCAACAGCGGATGATTTTTAATTATTGCGTCGAACACAATGCGCACTGTTGCTTTTAGACATGATTTCATTGTCTGTTTGTCTACTATACGTTTTTTTTGCAGCACTTCATGAATATTTATACGTTCTGTGCTCATACAGCACAAAACTGTTTTAATCCGGTTTTGTATAGTAGTAAAGCTCTTTTTATAGATTTTTACGTTCCAGGTAAAATTTAATGAAAAGTAAACAAGGCGTCGGCAATGTGGCATCGTGAAAATTTACAATGTTTGCCTGCTTAGTATCTTATCTCGTTTGATGTTTTTTTTTTGGCGTAATAATAATTTAACGTTGATTATACATTCGTTTTACTGCAGCGCGATCAATAATTTTGTTATTGTAAATTTTTCGATGATAATGATTTTCGTAATTCCGAAATTATTGTAGTAGATATACCTATATATTTATTTTTAATTGTTTGTTGGATTGCACAATAATGTTATTCAGATTTTGTAAGAATAATGAAAGTTGTCCCCTATTGTACCGCACACTGTCGCCGCTGCTGCTGCAGGTTTTTATTTCGCAGTGTTTTTTTTTAGTTGATTAAATTTGTCACTTAGTCAATGCTCATAAATAAATTGATTGATTTTCACAACATATATCGATGCCAATAAAATTCCCTTTCTTTAATTAAACTTTAATTATGTTTATTTTAAAAACATGTAGAAATTTGTTGTTGCTTTTTTTATTAAGGAGCACAGACGCATTTTTCATGTTTCCATCGCGTAAAAGCAATTTTATTGCATTTTTGCTTTAAACGTATTTATAGTAATTTAAGTAATCTGGATGTAATAATTTTATTTTTAGCTTTGCTGCAAAATTATGCATGTTTTCAAACGTACGAACAAGAAGAAAAAATCGCTAATAATAAGATAGAATTTATAAATGCAAGTCGACGAGTGTTAATTTTTAAAACAATCATTGATTATGCGCAGCCTAGGA
Source organism: Adinopsis sp. GC000173 (assembly GCA_030264715.1). Taxonomy (NCBI): domain Eukaryota; kingdom Metazoa; phylum Arthropoda; class Insecta; order Coleoptera; family Staphylinidae; genus Adinopsis; species Adinopsis sp. GC000173. The sequence goes on along the minus strand of JARJDW010016657.1, from coordinate 25,415 downwards.
GAATGATCTGTGGTATCTGGAGGGTACTCAACACCACGGCACGGAATGATAATTATTCAAAAACATAATTATAAATGTGGCAGTAACTCAACAAGTCGCTACAACATTATTATTTAATCCTTTATCTTTGTTGTATTCGCACACACCATCAACCAGATAAGATGCAGCACATACACACATACACACATACAATATGATGATGCATGTAAAGCATCGTTCGTGCGCGCAAACAACAACAAAAAATGACAGATTCATCAATCGTGCAGAAAACCAGAGGCGATGCACATGCACAACAACACAGCATTCAGCGAGAGAAGGCTCCTCGGATGCAGTAGCGCAAAAAGCGCGATATTAATCAGTGGAAATCTGAAAAGTGCTTTTAATAAGCATCTGTAGCACGGCAAGGTTGCTGCCTGCTTGCCTGCTTGCCTGCCCAGCCGCGTTCGATTGCATTTGCGGTTTTTTACGATGCCCCCGATCGCTATTAGAATCACCATTATTGCGTTTTGTCGGACACAAATTGCGCACAATAAACTATAATACGGTGGCGTAAAACAATCATTATTCTGCATCTCATCATTGTAATAAAAACTGAAATTCGTTTTCGCTCCTATCGATACTCGCACTTGCAGCAACGGCAGCAGCAGCAGCACCAGCTAACGCTTAATTTATTTATATGCACATTGTTTCTGCATTGCAATCAATTGCTTTTTCATATTTTCATTACATGTTCGATTCTTATTGTGTAATTTTGCACTCACTTCTTTTCTCATCATATTTTTTGGTTCATTATATTTTCGTTTCTTTGCAAATTTAAAAGGAAAATATTTGAACGTTTACAGTTAATAAATCAATATTTTTTCAAATATTGTCTTATGCATATTTTACACTTATCTGTTTTCATTTAGTTTATTTGTTACAAGTGATTTACTCTAACTAAATATTTATAAAATAGCATAAACATTTTTTTACTAGATTCTGAAAATATATTTTAGAATAATAATTGATTTATAATATATTGCATCAGGTAACGCTTAACTCTATGCTGAAATGAAATATTTTTTAAATTTTCATTGCACATTAAATTCTAATTGTAACAAATCTTGCTCTCACTTCTTTCTAATTCAAAATTTGAAGATTATTAATCTTATCTCAGCCGATTTTTAGTTTTCTTAGAAAGAAAAATGTTTGAACACTAACAATTAATAAACTAATCTTTTTCAAAAAATTTAAATTTCTCACACTGTCTTCATTTTAAAGCTAATAATCAATTAAATTTGATATTTTTTACATTTTCTACACATATCTGTTTTGATCTGTTGATTTAGTCTAAATATTTATAAAATAACATGTACATTTTTTATTAATAGTTTTTTTTAATAATAATAGCATTTCGATACATTGCAGCATCTACCGCTTATCAATTCTATGCTATAATTAATTGAATTTTCATTCAACACATTACATGTTAGTTGTGTAAATCTTGCCTTCAGTTGCTTCTTTATAATTCAACATTTGGTGATTAGTAATCAGCATCAACTGTTATGTTATTTTAATTATAATATGGAATTTTAATTAACTTCTGTCACTGTTTTTATAGTATTTTGCAGCAAAATCTGTTTAAGAAAAAATGTAGAAACCTCTCATTAAGTCAAAAAATAATTAAATTTACTATTTTATTAAATCATAAATTGCTTACTACTTTTTAGTTAAATATTTCGTATGTAATATTTAGGAAAATAATTATTTAATATCTTAATTTACGTTAAATATTACTTAGAAAAATAATTTCAAATTAAGTGAAAAATGTTCGTTCGATCATTTTAATATAATATTGTAATTGATTTAATTTTTTCTAAATTTCTAAAGCAATTTAAGTAATTCATTCATCTTTAACCAATTTTGGGAATTCGAAACTAGAACAGATCCTTTAAATAAAAGCTTTAACTACAATTTAATTATCGCCGACCAAGAAGTGCGTCGTTTGCTTTCTAGGAAGAGACAATGAAATTTTTGGGAGTTCTCTTTGTGCCTTCCTCCTACAGTATATATAATTCATTTTAATTTAAAGGCATTTGAAAGATTTGTCATTGAACGCATCTCGTTTGAATGACCCAACAACTCGCTACAATGTAGAACGGTGCGTAATTAATACATCAGAATATAGGTAGCATTTGCGGTGCTCATCGAACGACGAGAATCGTAAAAATGAATTGCTGGTTAGGGGAACAAGGCAGATGGCTAGTGTCTGGAAAAGCATCTGCTCGTTACGTTACCCTCCAAAAACACGTGAAAGCTGACCCGAATTGTTCCACAAACTATACTACACATATACACACACTTACAAACGCGTGTCAACAACACACACACACCAACAACAACAGAAAAAAAATCGGAATACTTTTCAAGGACGTTGCAAAACAATACTTTCCAACAACGAGTTTTAATTGAAATTTTGCTATATATCGATCGACGGCGCGTTTTTTTCTTTCGTGCGCGCAATTTAAACCATCGGAAGTCTTAAACGACCATTTAATTATCGCGAGTTTGGCGCTTTTTTGCACACATAAAATGATTTAGATTAGAAACTTTTATTTGTGAAAACGTGTCGACTGTTTAGTTTTAGATTTATCAGCTCGCAATTAGCCAACGACGGAAGTTAGAAATTTTCTAATTAATGACATTTAAACGGGCAATAAACAGCGATTTATCACATTTTTTCAGCTACCAAATTTTCATAATATATACATTCGTACCTGTACGCTCTTCAATGAAAACAATGCATATGTTTGTATTGTTGAATAACGTACGTACACCTCTTAAAAAAACAATAATGACGATAATTATTCACAACGTAGAGTTTTATTATCCAAATCCATTGTTTTGAATGTCAGTGCCGCGTTTCGTATTAAACCCGTATCATTAAAGGCTGCCTGGTACATAAAATGTGAAAAGGTCATAGCGGTATTTTTTGTGTTTGGTTTAGATTGGAAAACAAGTGCGCTCTATGTTCGATACGCGAACGCGTTCATACAAGCTACAACCATCCATTTTTTTGCGCTGTGCGCTTTGCGTTTGGCTGAATTGCAAATACCACATGTAGTAATTTAATGTTTAATGAAAGACTCGTTTGAAATAGATTATTTTTTTTGTTATTGGATATACTGTCTGACTGGTTTATAAGGCGAGATATTCGTTACGCAACGGTGGCACAATTTAGAGAAATAATTGCGAACGTATCGGTTACGGTTAGGCAAAATAGAAAAAATACAGATAGATACTACACACTATATGGATTTTTTCTTTAATATATACAGTATCGCGCTGCATGATTTTATATAAATTATCAAATCAAGATGCAATTTATTCAAAAAAAAATTATTAAATTAAATTACTGATATTTTTAACAAATTTATCTTTAATGATATTATTGCAAATCATGCTATTAATTAATTAATGTGTCAATATTTCAAACCGCAAATTATAGGTTGAATAAATGTACAAAAAATCATAAAAATGTTAGCCTAAATTTAATATATAGTGCCGCGTTGCATGATTTTATAAATTATCAATTCAATGTGCAATTTATTAAATTTCATTCACCGAAATTTTTAACAAATTTTTCTTTAGTTTTTAATTATATGGCCGAAATATTTATTAATTCCTTAAAAAATTATTTTCTTTAATGATACTATTAAAAAAATCTATTTATTGCAAATCATGCTATTAATTAATTAATGTGCCAATATATTTCAAACCACTAATTATAAATTTGCAAAAATTTATAAAAATGTTGCCCTAAATTGCTTCCACAATATTGCTATCAATACAAAATTCTTCTTCTTCAATAAAAATTATTAAATTGCATTAAGGACATAGAATTTTAACAAATATTTCCATTTTTTAATTATATGGTCAAAATATTGTATTTATTGCAATTCATGCTATTAATTAATTAATGTGTCAATATCTCAAACCGCTAATTATGAGTTGAATAAATTTGCAAAAATTTGTAAAAATGTTACCCTAAATTTAACATCTCAATTAAATCCGTAATTAAAGCAAAGCCGCAATTAGGTATAATAAATAAGCGAAACTAGTTTATCACATTTAATTTGCAATAATTTCATTTCAATTTAAATTTTGTAATAAAAATGTAAAGTAAATGTAAATAACATCAAATGCAAATATTGTTGAAACAATTATTTTAATCACCAATTGCAAAATTTGCAAGTATTTAAATATTTATAAAAATTGAGTAATATTTGTAAAAGAATTAACAATTCAAAGTACATTTCTTAATTTTCATCAATTTTCAATGCGTTTCTTAAATATTTTAACCCTGCTTTTGATATTTAAAGTGAAAATTAAATAAATACAATTTCTTCTCAAGAATTTCGTCATATTTCATCGATTTTCATTAATTTTCGGTGTTTTCGCTTAGAAAATTTGAAATTTAACCTCAAATTGGTTAAACCACTCAATCATAATATATTTGATTGTTTTTTAGCTTGTTCCAAATTCAATAAAAATGTTTAATAGTATACCTAAATATTTTCCAAATTTTTTTTGGATACTATGAAGATAAAAGTGATCTATCATATTTAATCTATTTTCATTAGTTTTTTATGTTTTAGTTTACAGATTTGCAATTTAATAAAAAATTGTTTAAACCACCACTTCACACAATGATAATATTCTTATACTATCTTCATTCTCAACTTACTAATTATTTAGATTTATACTTAAATATAACTGTTACAAGTCCTAATACAGTAAAATATCCTGAATAATATAAATATTTATACATATGTATTATATAATTTTATTATTCATACTAAAATACATAAAGTAATAAAATACATTTTAATTAATCGTAGCAAGATTAAATTTCAAAAAAATAAAGTGTGAAATTTCATAGAGAACAAAGTGTTTCCTTCATCCTACAAATATTTGTGTTTGGTAAAACGGTATCTAATAATGTTTAAGAAACATTACGTAAAAAGTGCATTACACTTTAATTTTTCACATAATACTAGTTATTGTTCGTAAAACTTGTTTGCGATATCGTAAAATGTTTGTACTGTACTGTATATATATATATATATATATATATATATATATATTTTCGGTTTGAAGCGCTCGCCTCAATTACTATATCATTTTGGTCTACGAATTTGGGACAAGTTCGTGATCTACAGGCGAAACGATTTCCTAACACCTACCGCAATCGCACCGATTTGCATCTCGATTTTTTCCCAAGCTGGGAAGCTAATTTTTTTTCGACATAACTACTTATACAACATACACTAAATCCTTGACCATACACACACGACGCCCAACGATCTGGATGAAATATCCGTCTGGCTATGGTTTAACAACAGGTTGTTACCCTCTCGAAGACGAGGGTAATTAACATTTCGGTTGTTTGTTCATCGTTGTATGTGTATGTTGTGGTGTATTTCTCTCATTCCATTTTCAAAAAAAAAGATTGTTCCGGTTTTTTGAGCGCCCGGATATGGCGCAGGTGAAGCGCAACTCACCGCGCGCGTTTTTATTCATTATTATTTATGTATAGTTAAACCCTAGAATGATTTTTTTATATTATATTTTTGGTGGCGTTGACTTCAACAAATTAAATATACCTAACAGTAAAGACGCATGATATTGATAAAGATAATAATTAGACAATTTTATGTTATTTAAGCATGATAATAATGAATAATTGACAATTTTTGGTTTTGGTTGTTTGCTTTTATCAACAACGACACGCCATTTCGCAACAACGAAACCAGTTTCGAGGTTTAGAAATGAAAAGTTATATTTAATGAAAGTGATTATATGTATATTTTTAATTAAATAAATAATTGCTAACGGTCCGCGAACAGATATGAGTTATTCAAATGATCGAATTTTGTGTGTGCGCTCATTGTGTTCGGGGAAGAAGAAAAAAGCAGCATGATGATGAAAGTTTCTATCGCAGCTAAGTGTTATTTTTTTTATATAGCAATTATTTTTAGCTTGTTTTAGCTTATTCCAAATACAGCTATTTTCTATTCAGATTTGTTTACCTGCTATAAAAATAAAAGTTTCGTTTTAATATTTCCCAAAAATTACCAGTTAAGCTTATTAGATTTTAATCATTTTCATTAGATTTTAATGAAAGTGATTATATGTATATTTTTAATTAAACAAATAATTGCTAACGATCCGCCAACATATATGAGATATTCAAATAATCGAGTTCATTGGGTTCAGGAAAGAAGAAGAAGAAGAAGAAAAGCAGCATGATGACGAGACTTTTTTAACCCAGCTTATTGCTATTTTTTATATTTAGCAATTCTTTTTTTAATTTCTATGCATATTTGTTTGCCTGCTCTGAAAATAAAAGTTTCGTTTGAATGTATTTAAAATTATAATTGAATAAATCCATATGTTCCCAAAAAAATGTCTTTTAAGCTTATTAGATTTTAACAATTTTTATAAGGTTTTAATGAAAGTGATTGTATGTATATTTTTCGTTAAATAATTAATTGCTAACGGTCCGCAAACATATGAGATATTCAAATGATCGAATTTTGTGTGTGCGCTCATTGTGTTCGGGTAAGTTGAAGAAGAAAAAAGCAGTATGATGATGAGACTTTTCCATCGCAGCTTAGTGCTAATGGGTGCGAGTTGGTTGGTCGTTGTTGGGAGGAAGAACAATGCACATTCACCATTATAGATAGATATAATGTATAATATTGTAAATGCTTGGAAAGAATGAGGAGCGCGTAAATTACAAACGGGATGATGATGGCTTGTTGCTTCGAGTCTTCGTCGTGTAAAAGTCCCGTAATTTGGTAATGCGACAAGGATGAGACAAATATTATATAACATTGGCATTGTTTTCTAATTACTGTAAATTTTTTTCGCTATTAGAATACAAACTAATAGGATTAAATCGCCGGCTTTTTACTTGTAATTATTAGATAATTAAGGACAATTCGCTTAGATTGTTGTGTGTGTTTGTGTTGTTCGAAAGCTATTTTTATGTTTTAATTTAATTTTATTGCGTTGTTAAATTCTTTTTTTTTCAGTAAAAATTGCCGGTTTTTAGTAGCGCGACATTAAAATTGAATGAATTTTATCGAGGTTAATCCACATTTCCCCATCGATTTCGTGATTTTCATGATGCTCGAAAAATATTTTAATTAAATGATTACGCTTTTCTAGTTTCATCAATCCCAATAAAAATGCAATCAGATTTTATCATCATGCATGCTTCTAGGAAAAATCCTCACGTGAAGCAAACTATTTTATTCTTGTAATAACATTTATCTATTTTCGGAAAAAAGAAAATTGTTTTGATAGTAAAAAACGAGAATATTCAATAAAAATGTTATAAAACGCACTTCTGGATTAACATTTTACGATTTTCTAAGAGATTTATCAAAGCATGTTAAATATCTTTAGATTCTCATTAAATAACTTGAAAACAAGCAGCATTTTTTAAATAAATTAAAAAATTGCTTACATTTTGTCGTTAAAATTAATTTTACAGTATTGATAACTTAAAATACCCAATAAAAATATTTAAAGATTGCCATTTTATAAAATTTACATATATGTGATAAAATTGATAAATATTTTTATGGTTTTATTAAATATCCTTAAAAACAATGCAATGTTTTTAAAATGGAAAGAAAAACTTTTATTTTTATAATTAACATTAATATTTCATTATCCATAATTCAAGTTTCATTACAAATTATGTAAATAATAGGAAATTATTGTGAAGGGGAAATAAATTAGCCCAAAATGTTATAAAACTTCCTTCAAGTTGAAAAGTTAACGATTTTTTATAAAATTTGTCAAAAATCTTAAACAATCTGTTAAATATATTTATGTTTTAATTAAATATTAGCAAAACTAAACACCATTTTTGAAACAAAAAGTAGGAAACGTTGTTTTTATGGTTAAATTTGATATTTCATTATTAATATTGCAATGTTCTAAATATTCTTAGAAAATTATTTGTGCGGAGAAAATAAATCGGTCAAAAAGATTCAATAGAAATGTTATAAAACAAAATTCTTAATTAATCTGTTAAATAGTTGTATAAAAAGAAGCAATATATATATTTGATATAATTAAATGTTAAATATCCAAAAAATGTTTAAGTTTGAATTAAATAACATGAACACCCAGCAATATTTTTCAAATAACTGTGTTATTTTGTTTGCAAATAATATAACATTATCGATAATTCAATTTTCATTGTGAATAATTTTCAATTTTGCAATTATGAAATTATTTATGTGGAGGAGAATAAATCGGGCGATTATGAAAACGACTGTCAAAACAAAAATGAGAAATGGGTGGATTTGCGAAAGCGTAGTCGGCACGAATCGGTCAAATCGTACAAAATACAAAACGAGAAACGATCGACTACAACACAACAGCGCACAACCGCGATGTGTGATGACCTTTTCCGATTTTTGCATTCATAATTCACATGACAAACCCACATATAACTATGTATAATTACAACAGCGACGTGTGTGTATGCACACATGACGAAAAAAAGCCAGCAACAACAACAGCAACGACAACGTAACCACTGGTCGCTGAAAAAGAAAGAAAAAAAGTTGCGTTGCGAACGCGCGCGCATTCGATACGGATCTTGACGACGACCTTCACAACAACGTGCACGCAATGCCAACAGACGCACGACAATTTTAAACGAATTAAAATTTTCATCAAACAATTCTAATATACGTACGGTGGCAGCAAGCAGCAATGAAGAAGTAGAGAAGCGAAAAGCAAAAAAAGAAGTAGTAAAACAAAACGGTAACGACCGGATGTGGTTCACTTTGAAATTCATTTTTTATGCAACGAATGTACGAATTATTCCACTCTTGTTGTGTGTGTGCACATACACATACATATTTTTTATTAATGCGAGAGAAACCATTACTCTAGATCGCAATCAGCTGATTATTTCAATGTTAAAATCTAAATCGATTTGTTTGCCCCAAAAAATCGCACTCCTTAAATATTGTTGTAGTAATAAGAATTGTAATAAAAGTGCAAGGTTACCAGCGCGCCGATCTTTGTTCAACAACCAAACATTAGAAAAAGAGTGATTTGCTGTTTAGATTTAAGAAAAAATTAATTGAATTTCAAATTGATCGTTATCGGATTGAAACAAATATTAGTTTTAGGTTTTTTGAACACAGTCAAAAACTTCAACGACTACATTTTTTCTTAATAATATAATTGATTAAAGGTCGGTATTGTTTTGATTGCACACCCTCAAATTATGTGCTTAAAAGTGCAAGGTCGCTGCCGCAACACTTGCAATAATAAATTTTTAGTCAATGATAATTAACCGAAACGATATTTATGATATAATTTCGCGCCCGGGGCCAAACAAGCTATGTTACTACTACATGCGAAAACAATTGCGGTGTCTTAAATTAAGTTATTAGCAATTTTTATTAATTACAAACACGTCAGTAGCACCAACAGCAGCAGCAACAGCACAAAAAGCCGGATATAAATCCATTTATTGCCACAATTAGCTCACGCTGATAAATGTGAAAAATTGATATTGTTTCCCATTTTGCATGCTGCTGCTACACAGCAACAACAGCCTCCTCGAAATAATTAAACAAAATATATTATTTTTTCTCTCGCACGTCGTCCCATTGTTCGACTTCATTCGTTTCATTATAATTAATTATAATAAGGCAACGAAGTTATTTTAATTAACTCGCGAGTGAAATTCTTCGATTGCGAGCTGCTGCTGTTACATTTATTTACTACAATGTAATGACATAGGCAACCCAACTGGCGCAGTGCGTATTTGACGAGTTGCGCAACAACGTTGTGTTTCACGAAAAAAAAAAAACAAAAACAACAACAATAAATTAATTGTATTGGAAGTATTTTGCGCCTTGATTTTTATTACATTTTGGTCGTGAATCATTCCAACGATCTTGATATTGGCTATTGCAATATAAAGCGAATGAATCGCGTTTCAGATCCATAATCAATAAATAAGTATAAATAAACAATGGTACGGTTTAGAAGCGCGGGCGTTTCTCTCTACCAGAAATTAATGTCCTTGTCTCGCTCTCTAGGGTTATTAATAATATAAAATAATAATAGTCATAATTAAACGTTTTGCAAGTATCTCATTAAAATAAACCTTATATGCTTGTGCCCCGAAGGTGGATTAAATAAACTGCAGGCAATTTGATCTATTCAATAGTTGCAAGAAAAATGGCAAGCGGGGAAAATGAACTTACATTACAAGTTCAACGACTAGAAGATGGGGTACGAGATGTATAAATCCCGATCGTATTCTCGTTATTTTTTTTCTCTCTATATATATTGTATACTATATATTGTTTAAAGCATGCAATAATATAAATTCAAAAACTTACATCGCATATCCAGCATGTTTCGCATCCTTCGCTTTGTCATCTTTCGGTGGTGACATTCGCGTATGCATACCATCGGATCGTGTTGTTCGGTTCGCTCGCATACTTTGATTAATTCGCATCTGGCGTGGTTGCAACGGTGGTGGATTATCTCGTGGCGTAACCTCAGCGATTGACGATCGCTGGCTCCGTTGCAAGGTCGTTGTTGCTGTTGTTGTTGTTGTTGCTGTTGTCTTTCTATCATCTTTTTGTAATGGTTGCGCTCTTAATGGTTCTGCTCTGTATTGGTCTCCACTATTAACTTTCTGGCTTACAGCAACAACTCCATTTAATACTAATTTATTTGTTGATGGATATCTAGCACTTGAACGTTCATAACCTCTTGTAATACCCAACAATTCCCTAGCAGATTTATGCCCTTGATTAGAAGTTCGTTCTGGTAAGCCAACCGTTTGTTGCATTGCTTTATCATCCGGCTGCTTTTTCGACGCTTCGACTTGCGGCGCTGGGAACTGGTGCGCGGTCGTGTTCTCTTTCAACCGCTCTTGGAACTCGTCCTGCCAATCAGCTGCCGCTTCCAAATCAGTTGGTGGAGGCGGGAGAGGTTCGTCGTTTTGAATCACTTCATCCTCGAGCACTGTCGGAGGCGATGGCGGTGGTAGATCAGGACTGGGAACGCGTTGATCTTGAAATAGATCAGGGTAGGCAGTGCGCAAATGGGGATTTTTCGGTGGACGTTCGGGCGGCTTTTCCGGCACCCAATCGTCGAGCGAAATGGAGGGTCCCACAATAACTGGACCTAATAAATCCGTCGATAAACTACCACATGAATTGCTATGCTGATGTTTCGGTATAATTTTCGCCTCACGATTTGATGCCATGCTGCTACGTTTTGATGCATTATTCGATGCATAATCAGATGCGGAAGATGCTCTTCTCGATGGTAATTGAACTTTAACTCTGGGAGGTGGTTGCGGAACATTTTTCAGATTTTGCGCTAGCTGTGGCTCGGAACGCCAATTTGATTTATTAGTAGATTGATGTCGTTCATAAAATGATAGCAATGCTTTCTTTTGTATTGCCTTTAAAGTCGGATCGGGAATTTTATGTTTTTTCTCAGGATCCAAGTAGGAATACTTTTGCTGTTTCTCTAATTCATTGATTCTATCCGCAACAGATAAAGAATTTGTCAAATGCCTATAAAATACCAATGCGTTAATATGAAACTAGAAATGCGTGTGGAAATAAAAACAATTACCTGTTGGAGGAATTCGCGCACGTTTCTTGTACTGTATATGTATTAACCGGAAATAGTTTCAGCTTGTTGGTATTGTTATTCCGGTTTTCGCGATCCTTCCAACCATCCTGCGATTCACCACCTATATATAGAACACTTTCAGAGTGATGCCGTTGAGGTGTTTGAACTCGGGCACTATGTGCGATTAGTTGTTTATTTGAGGCTAGATGCGTACAAGAACTACTTGCGACAGAAACATCACTCATCGATCCATGCCATTTGAGCGTCTCACTGGAGGATGCACTGCCTGAACTGGTCGTAACAACACTATCTCTACCTTCACGTCTATTACTACTATCTTGGTCATCTTCCCATGTCGTATTACGTGTAGTAACCGCTTCGCTATCCCTACGTAATCTATCCAAGAATGGTGTTGACGTTGAGTCGGTACTTGAAACGTAACTATGATAACCTTCACTTTGCGCGTACGAGAGCTGCTTCTGATGAAGATGCATTAAAACATTCTCATCATTCTTCTGATGTGGATACAGAGAGTCTTCGTAATTTCTAGCGTATTTAATAAAATCCTCAAGACCTGTTTCGGTAAGGCACTTGTCTTGATTGTATTGATTGAACTTGTCCATCGTCGCATCCTGATACGATTTCGCATACTCTTCGAGATCGGCTTGCGTTAGTTGCGGCTTACAGGTGTCCCTTTCTGGCGGGGATGGCACCATATAGTCGGCATCGCCGAGCTGCTTACCGTCGCGATCAACATGTGGCAAGTATAGGCGATCAGACATTTTATCATAGCGCGACTCATACATCTCCGGTGGAATTTTCTCGCATCGTTCCATCACCGTTTTCAGCTTCTAATAAATGAAATAAAATGAGTAAGTACATATAGTGAGTGCTGCGTTGTGCATAGGGTAAAAAGTTGTTAATGAATTACCTGTTGGGTGTGCGAGGAATGCGGTCGCTTCATGTACGGACGCGTATAAGTCACGACCTTCTCTTTTGGGTAATTAGTGTGATCGGTCCACGATTTGGAGCGATGCGAACCGCCGCTTGGCGGTGCACGTAAAGCTTGCGGTGTCTCAGCAGCGGATGGTACCGGCCACGATGGAAACTTCTCGTGCCCGGGGCCATATTTGACGCTCTTGAGGCTGGATGAGTCGCGCACTGGCGGCGCAGGTGGCGGCGAATCGTCATTCCGTATTGGCGCTGTATCATAGTAGGCGTAGTGCTTATTGCTTTCGCGTGGCGGTTGCTGTAAGTTGGGCGTCGATCTGGATGGCATCATTGTGTCCAGAGAGACGTCTTTAAATGCCTGACGTTGCGGCTTCGCAGAGACTTCGGAGCCATTAGTTCGCGTTCTGTAACAAAAATGAACGTTAGGTTCAAGCAACAACAACAACAACACCTACAACAACATTGCGCTTGCAAAGTACCACCCGCGAGGTCAACAACACCATGCATTTACTACACTATATCAATTTATAAATTCCCCATGAGATCGTGTACAATATTGGTTTACTACTACACATTTTCTTCTGTATGACTACACATGTATGCGAAGCCCTTCAATGCGCCCACCAAATAATAACCTGATGCGCATATTAAATTATTTATTATATCCATAGAATGTGCATGGTGTGTTTAAAGGCGCCTTGCGTTTTTTTTATTTTTGGGCACGGCGGCAACAAGATTATTTGCATTTGCATTTTAAGGGCTTTTTTATTTACACTCGCTCAAATTGATTATAATGTAAATCGAGATGACTTTTAATAATACCTATAGTGGTCTAGGGATGCAATATTCAAAGCTATAATTAAATAAAAGATAGTATCAGCGTTGAAATCAGGTAGCTAACGAACATTTAAACAAACGTAAATAAATGTGAGTGGATTTTAAGCACCTCACGCACCACCAGCAGCTTTCACTAAACACAGAGCGCGCACGTCCTTTCGCCACCCACAAGTGAGCAACAACTCACATTACCACTGCAGCAACAGTAGGCAACTGAAGCAAAAAAGGGCTTTTAAAGCGATTTCGCTAAGAGGTTTTGAAAAAAAAGAACAGGGGAGGCGGGAGGCACCGACTTGCTTCAAGTACCTGATGTTTATGGTCGGTGCAGGTGTTCTGGAAATTGTCACCCCACCGGAATCATAAATAACATACCCATCCTGTAATGAGGCTTCGATGTATACATTACAGCCTAATACGGACCTGCTTTAAGTAAACACCGCTTGTTGCTTGTTGATTACCTGCGAACCCTTTGTCAGAGCCAATAAAAATAAAATTTTGTGAAATCGGTTGTAAACTAACGCAATATCGACATTGAACTGGCGCGAAAACTATTCCAGTCGATAATAAATTTAACACCAACTCAGTATTTCCAACTCACTAATAATTGCAACAATTAACAATTGCTAATATGTATGTGATAAAATATGTGTATATCGTCTTTTTCTCAGAAATAACAAAAATAAAATTTTGTGAAATCAATTGATAATAACGCAATATCGTCATTGAATTAACACGAAAAGCATAACATTTGATAATAACTTTAACACCACCTCCGTGTTACCAACTCAATAATAATTACAACAATTAACCATTACATATTAATATGTGAAAAACTCTATTCATTCCTTTGTGATAAACATAAAAATTAAAATTTCATAAAATCAATTAAACTAATGCAATATCGTCATTGAACTGACGCGAAAACCGTACGATTTGATAATAAATCTAACACCAACTCAGTGTTACCAACTCAATAATAATTGCAACAATTAACCATTTCTAATATATTAAAAACGCTATATTTCATTAAGTAATAACATGTATTAGCTGAATATTAATTGAATGCAATTTACTTTTAGTTTAATGTATATACTTTGTATTCCATAATCATATGGCAACATACTAAGCGCGCATGACACAACATAACCTACAAATCATGCATGTATGTACTTGTACATAGTTTTTTTCAAATCTGCACGATTTCAAATATAATTTGATATGTATCACATAAAAGTTGCATGCGTGATAAAACGCTAAGCTTTTTACAGCTTTTTAATTTGGCGGATATTTCGGTTTGAGTGTTAATAGAACAACGAATACGCGCCTCAGACCGAAAATATTGTAAGATAATAAAAACATATAAATATAGCTTTTAAGATTATCGTATTATTTTTCGTTGTTGTTGTGCATAAAGAAGGCGTTAATAATACGATGGAAAAAACTCACGCATTTGTTCTATATTCATTTAATATCATCCGCATGCCAAATTCAATCAGAAAATACCTTTCTCGTTGATGTAATCTTCCATGTATAAGTCATGCGAAATACACTCGTTAAGTAGATAAGTATACTCTCTTTTTACAAACGAACAAGATAAGTTTTTTTTGTAAATGGTAAGATGCTTAAGTACATTTGTGATTTATGTAAGGTTGAAGGGGGACACACCCTCAACATCGCAATCGTTTCAATGACAACAACCGAAGCGAAATTGTAACAATTTTTTTTGTATTGTTGCTGTTGTAATAATTTACCTAATGGTATCGTCGGTATGCATCGTTTAGGTATAATTTTTTGTATGTTTTAGGTTGACTTTATAACAAAAATTGATGAGGTGAATGTTATGGGAAAGTGCAATGTTGTTTTGTTGGAATTGTGCGATATTGTTACTTTTTCTATAGAAAGGTTAGAAAAAGTCGAAGGCTAATCAGTCCTTGCGGCAATTTGCATAACTTCTGAATGTTTCGCAGCTGCAGCCGAGCCGAGGTCCATTTTCCTCTCTTGTGTATAGGAATATGTTTTATTGATTATCGCGCTATTTGAACATTACACACGGTTTTGCCTCCTATCTTATCTCTAATAGTAAAACGTAATGGTGCAGGAAGTGCCCTCACACTGTAAATGGACATAATTTGTATTGTTGAATTTTAAGCGGTTTCAAAGAGGATACTAAACACATAGAAAACTAACTGTAAAATCATACAGATTCTGATATTTTCAATATGAGCGATGTCATAACTGTTGTTACTACGCTTTACCTAACCTACAATTTTGCAAAAACGTTTTCGTTCGTTGTGTGTTGCTCAATTTGATCGCAAAAACCGAAAAGTGAATTATTGAATAGTATAGAGAATTGGAATTTGATAGGAAATGGATGCGTGTTGCTAGTTGCACATAGCACAGCGAGAGACAGAGAAAAAAAACCGGTTTATAATAAACATTCATAACATTTAGAAAATTGTCATCTCGTAAAGAATCGACAAATTTAACAGTTCCTCGTTTCCCAAAACGATCAGGCAAAAAACAATTTGCATAATACCACCTACGTTAAAAAAATAAAACAAAAATTTATTTCATTTTCGCATGCAATTCGAATCTGATGACATTTCATTTGTAATTTCACTTCAAGTCCATATTCGTACCTTTGTCTCATTCGTTTTCGTTTTTGAACAATAACATTATGATGTAACATGAACAAGAAAATAACTGCAACGAAAATGTTTTAATACTTTTTATGGTATGTGTGCATGTGTAGTCGTAAAATGAAACAGAAAACTTATATGTATGATACTTTTTTTTCAGAGGCGGAGTACTCACTAAATATATGGACAAATATCGCATATGGTCAATTTAATTAACTTCACACACTTCATAATTTATACATTCGGTTTTTTTACTGTAAGTGTATCTCTGTGTATGAATCGTTTTTGGTTCTTTTTAGTCTTGTTGGCGTTCTTGTCGTCGTATTAAAAAGACATGATTGTGGCTTTTAATATAATTTATGAACAATTAAATTTAATGGATTAAAGCATTTTTTGATACTTTCAATTTATGTAGGTGATTTAGTAAATCAAAATACATGTCATATTAATAACAACAGCGATTGCTGTAACGTAACGTAACATAAATATTGAAAGCAAAAGTCATGCTAAAAATACAACTTGACAGCGCGCAGACCATTTTCGTTCACAATATTGCGAGAATATTTATAGACAACTATAAAATTGATACCATACTTGTTGATTAAAACTATGCTTTAGTATAACAATCAACGTTTTACAATATTTAAACATCACCTTTGCGAAGGTTTCTCAACGCCGATCAAGTTTAACTGTAAATCATAAAATTAAGGAAATCGTTTAACATTTCACTGTTGATTGTCATATTCTCTTTTAACATTTTAATCATCCAACTGTGTGTATACATTCGATAAACTTGCAAAATCGAAATCAAAATAAATCACGACGATGGATGGCATAATCCAATTTGAAGAAAAAAACTAATATATAAAACATGATGCAACAGCAACACAGTTTACATTTTGATGGATCTACTATTTCGAAACAGTACACGATATATGTATATCAAAAAAACAAAAATCAGATGATTTCGGTTTCTAAACGTTTAATGACAAAACATGACGTGGCTAGAAAAAGTTGCCAAATAGAAATGTTTTGTATTCCCACAACAGCAACAACAACAGCAACATTCAGAAGCAATAATTTCTGTTTCGTTTATTGGTAAACGAGTGGCTGCCTTCAGGGTGTACGATAAAGCAGCAACAAAAAAATGGTTTAATAACCTTTCACAACGCAACGATGGTTTTTGTTTGTTCAATGGCGTATCGAAAAGGGGATGCATTTTTTACACATCCGAATAATGTAATAATAGAAGAAAAGGCGATTGTTGCATTTTTATTAGAAATGCCAGTCGAGTTGGTGTTGTTTCGAGAATTAGCGATATCGTCGATCGTTATCATAATAGTGTTAAATGTGAAAACATTGATAGTCATGGCTCATTTATTACGAAACGACCAAGATTGCATTCATATTCGTTACGTGTGTACGCCACTGCAGCCACATTTTCTGCAAAACGAACTTCATTAAAATTCCATGGTACAACGCGCGAGCGCGCTCAGATGAGATTATTGAAAACTGTTTTGTCTAATTTTCCGTTGCGTTTGTTAGGGTTATTAAACGTTCCACCAAAACAAAACTTATTAAAAGCGCATTTAAAGCGCTTGTTGTCGTTTCTTTTTTGTGTGTATGTGTGTGAGTTTGTGCTTGAGACCTCACACGGATACTACAGACGACCGGCTCTCTGGTCGCACGTCCTGATAATGCAGCATTTCGCCGGATGGACGCGCAGCCGAAGAAACGACATTAGTCGCATTTTGCGATGAGCGAAGAGGACATGATTGCCGCCAGGCTTCGAACTGCCAACGAATCTTGCACCGCCGTGCGACTGTGCAGAGCGTAGATAGGTATATATGAAAAAGAAACCGCATTCCACCGACACTTCCTTCTCCACGGACGAAACGCTCGACAAACATTTAGGCAGCAAGAGAAGAATGCATCGCGCGTAGCAATAAATAACGACCAGCTGACTATTTACGTGCCTCGCGCCGTTAAAAGGAGCCAAATGCGATTTAAACACATTTTCATTCACACACACACAAAATCGGTAATTAATTTAATTTATTTTGATTTTATTCATTATCGCCCGCATGCAAATTGCATTGTCGAAAAATTTATTATCATCCCATTGACAATGGAAATTGCTAAATCACGATGGGTAATGCATATTCTTAACTTCAAAAAATTGCACTTTTCGATGGTCGTAAATTTGCAAACCGCAGGTCGTAAACGTTAACCAACCAACAAAAACAAAAAAAAAAAGAAATCGACTAATAATGCACACTACATCAGTTCGTATTTGGTCAATAATTACAATATATTAACTTGGCAAAATAGGTCATTGTTCTTTTCAAATTAAGCTGTTCAGCGAGATAAAAACGTCTTATTTAATGAGATGCAATAAAAATTCGCCTGACTTTTTTTTTATTAAAATTTTAGAATACGTTCATTATATTGTATTGGATTACACTCGGATAACAAGCCAAAACATCATCAACTTTTATATTTTACAAGCAATTTTATTAGGTGGGCCGAAAGTAATGTATTTTTATCAAATAGAAAATTAATATATTTTTTCAATTTCAGATTCATATTTACACCTTTTCCAGCTAGATTTCAGAAACTATCAAATAAAACATCATATGTATTACCATCTGATGATTTCTGAAAAGGGTGTAGAAGTAACATTTTGTAAAAAGCAAAAATCAATCCTATAGAGTATAGACTCAAAAATTTCTTAAATAATTTGTTGTATCAAAATATCAGGTTTTTTTTCTCGATTTATGGACAGATAGTTTTCAGATTAATTCCTATGTTAAATAAGAAGTTATATTTTGAAAACTCTCTACTAGACCAATTTATAATACAGGATTCCTAAAAGATACTCAAAGGTGTTGGAATGTTCCTTTCTGACATCTTTCATATTTGGTTTGAGTTTTTAAACGATTTGATTGTAATCCATCTTCTTTTTAGACAATAAAAATATGTCAATTTGCTAGCAAAATGTCAATGTTAATGAGGGTCTCCAGCCAAAGCCTGCCTTTGTTTTTAGGTAGGCTGACAATATGCAATTACTTGGAGCTGAAGATGTCGGGCATCCAAATCGTCTGTATTTAAATTTAGGATTGCCAAGCAATTAAAATTGGCTTCAAATTGAACAATAACGTTTTAAGTCATCATTTTTAAACAAACTTAGAAGTAAGTCATTTCAATTTAGATGTTTGTGATTGTCGAATTAGATAGCAAAACGTCAGTGTTAATGATATTAAATTAACGCCAGTTTTTCTTTTTAGGTTTGCATACTGTAGCTCATTGAAGCAGAATATTGGACCAAGTCATGTATTCAAATTTTTAGATATTTGAGAATCTGAACTAGCTGATAAAATCAAAATGTTAATGGCAGGCAGTCGAGGTAAGTCTTAACTTTTAAGTTTAGTTAGAGCAATTTCTTGGAAGCAACCTCCGTTAAATTGAACAATTTTGATTAGACTAAGCCTGCATCTCAATTGCGTTTTGGTAAAACAACAATTCTTTAATTTGACCTCAAAAGCAAAAAAATCTCTAGGAAGAATTATTGGAATTTATTGTTTTGGTTAGTGTGATCTAATCTAGCTAAATATTAAAATTTCTTTGCACAGCATAACACATACCAATAAGAAGGTGACATACGATAATTCATACAAAATTGTTGCCACTTTAAATACTATCTCAAATCTAATGAACAACTATTCAGCGTTTGCGGTGTTTTATCAGCCGAGTAGTAGGTCAGCCGATTATTAATCTGTACAAAATCGTAACAATGGAAGATTTGTAGACGAAAAATTCAGTAGCGTGAACGTGGCGTGGCGCTTTCGAATCATAATCAAAATTGAGAAAGCTCGCGCGCGCGCGACGACCGCACATTAATATTAATATTACATTAACAAAACGTGCTTGTATATATCATCTTTCCAATTTGATTTATGCATCCATGCAACGAGAACCAAGTCGAATCTCTCAGCACAACAAGGCGAACAAACAGAGAACGGCGAAAACATGAATGAAAACGTACATCACGACAATGGAAACGTGTTCGAAATGCAGGAGGAAGAATAAGAAGAAGAAGAAAAAAAAACACACAACAGAGCACTCTTTTTTTCGGTCGGTCACATGCGAAACATTGTTGCGCATCATGGCATCTGCAACTTGTTTGATTCTGCATTAATTTCCACCCTCGTTTGTACAGCTAGTCAATGCGCAAATTGCCGGCGCAATAACTTTCTACCGCAAACGCTGTCCTTAATTCATCTGCCAAAAAAGGGGCGATGCGTCGTCGTGATGCGATGGCGGCGATGAGAAAAATCCGTCGTACAGATAGATATGCAATTTTTTCGCATCCCGCATTTGGAGGTGGAAAACACGATTTTCGTGTTTCTACGACGGCGAGGGAAAGGGCTGCGTTTTTCGAATATTAAAAGCGCATTAACACAAATTTCCTTATTTGATCCAGCGGCTGTTAGAAAAACGAAAATGAAGCGAATAAAAATCACGCTGTCACGACTGCAGCGAAACGGCTGTTTTTGCTGGACGTAGGTAAGTATACGATTATAGGAAGCGCTCTACAAAAGCGAACAAAACGCGAACAACGCAAAACAAACGGGGACGAAACGCTATTTGCTTCCCACACAACAACAGCAACAACAACAACAACATAAACACATCACAATCAATCATTGCCGCGGCCCTTGCCAAATTCTTCCACCACCAGCGCTTTATGTAACCACGCCGAAATGGAAAGCGAAACGTAGTAAATCAATCGATATTTATGCAAGAGACAAACGAAAATGCGATGGTGGTGATGATGACGACATCTCGTCGCTTTTTTTTCGCTTCAATCACGATTTTGACTTGACCTCAACGTCTCAAATTGGAACAGGCAGGGAGGGATGCATGCGCCGCGGACAAAGAAGTATCGTTCTTTTGGTTTCCAAGTCTATCTTGTTGTACGAAATTCCCAGAAAGCTTATACGATAATATACATTTGTTTTTCTTCATTGCGTATAAATTAGATAATTGTGTAAGATTAATGTTTTCTAATGACAATTTATAAATTCGTGCGTCCATTCAAATTTTGCGTTTTCTAATATAAATCAAAAAACAAACACATAGACACACACACAGAATAACGAATTCGCACGCTTTTTATTATTTCGTTTATGTTGGTTTTATTATCATTATATTGAATAACTCACAACGTGTCGAAAACAAATATACGAACTTTTCACATTCACATCCTCCTACGAAAAAGAAATCGGATTTTCTAAAAAAATAACAGCAACAACAACAACGAACAACGTATACAACAATCATGTGTGTTGTCTTAATTAATTTGATTTGGTACAGGATGTGCGCCGAATGCAGATTTTGCCACATAGATCGTCACCATCTGCGACCGTAATTGGCAGAAGAAATGAATGTATTGTTGGCAGCCACCGTTTTGTTCCAAGCGCGTGTTCGTTTTGTATCAGTGACCTCAGATTACGCCAAAGGGTCAAATCGTAAAAGGGTACGAAAAACGTCACGACTCTTTCCGTAACAATATGGTAATGGTCTAGATATGCATGTGAGAAACGACACTAAACTGTTACGGTGCCATGCAGCGGAACACAACAACAACAACAACGACAACGACAGCAACCAACAACCAACCAACCAACGTCCCTACCAAACGGACATTGTAACCTAATCCTCGCACACCAAAGCAAAAAAGGCAACAATGACCACCGTCGACGTCGTCGTGGTTTCAAACTCAATACCTTTTTCACCTTTTAAAATGCGACATGTGTGGTCTCTCTCCCGGCCGCGACATATGCCACCAGCACCACACCGCTAGATTTGGTTCGCAAAATTTGCAATCGTCGAAATTCACGAATATTGATGATGATGATAATATTGCGGCGGGCAAAGGCGATTTTAATTGCTCAAAATTCAACATTTCACGACTCTCGGATGGGAAGCGCGGCTACAATAATAAAAAATGATAATTTCATCATAAATTGCGATCGATAAATCGCTTAATTAAATTAATTTTAATTAGGCAATGGGGAATTAAGTGTTTGTGAAATTGCGCAGTTAGCTAACAAGGCGTTTAGTAAGAACTATACACACACATACACACACAATTTTATTGTTTTAAAAATTGATAAAATCATTAAGTAGGTATATTGAATCAAATTAGAGCCACAAAATTTATTTAATTGAACTTGGCAATTATAACATTCCGTCATGGTTGTATTAATATTTTCTACACAAAAAAATATTAATAACTACTACACAAAGCAATAAAATACTTATGTTATTTCGCGCTATAAAATCTAAACTACTATACATTTTTTTCAATTCGTAATTTCTGCCGCTTACGTAACACAAAAATCCATTAGAATATTGAAAAAAAATCATCATTTTGTTGCTGTTGTTGTTGGAAGCGAGGTGAAGAAAAAAAGGTCAAGACATCGAGACCGACTTGGGCAACAACGCCAGCAACACATCTGTGTTTTTTGCTACATTACACCACATTGTCAATTGATCCGTTAGTATCAACACCGCACACACACTCGAAATGATCTGTTATATAACGCGAAATAAAAGAAAAAATATTATATTAGCATCCTCGCCATCAATTCAAACATCATCATCGCGCTTTTATGCGAGACGCGCGAGCGAGCGCGCGCGCTAAAGAAAAATGAGCCTGAATGTTGAGCAACACAATTCGAAATGCGTGATTAATCACCTATAACGATTTGCACTCGTTTTTTCTTCTTTAACTCTTCATGCATTTTCCATTGCGCACATCCAGCAAGCAAGAAGAGCGTTACGTTATCACATCTCGTACTTGTATATGAATAGAGAGCGATGTCAAAAATGTGGTAATGAGTTCCAGTTCGAGATTCAATAGAAAAGTATGTATTTGTTTGTGCTTTGAAAGTGAAATTGCGGTTAATTAAATTTGATTGAATTAATTTGTATTTAGCTGTAAATATAGATAGTAAGTAGCGCTAGAAATATTATTTATTTATATTGGTAATAAAATATGACTTTATTACTAAATCGTGTCTGATATTGAGCGAACGTTTCTACTTTGTTACAAAGCTGATTGCGTTTTTCGCGTCGAATATGCAATATATATATATTGAAATTATTCGAATTATTGGAAAAATCACTTCAATTACTTTCTATTTTCTTAGTAGTAAATCGATTCTTAATCGATTCAATCACAATCGTTGATAATTCAATAAAGTCGCAACAATTCTTATTGAACATTTTTTTATTAAGTGGAGCGTGTTTCAATTCCATTTGATTTTGCGACCAAATTATAAAATAATTTACGAAAAACTTGTCATAGAAACAAGAATTTATAGTTTGTCACCAAACTATGAAGCATAAAACTTCAATCAATAAAACACTTTACGAAAAAATTGTCATAAAAATAAAAATATTTATCTTATTATGAAACAACATAGCTAAACAAGCAATTTCTTAATTAATAGCAAAAACATATTATTCGAATTATCGGAAAAATCACTTCAATTACATTCTATTTTCTTAGTAGTAGATCGATTCTTAATCGATTCAATCACAATCGTTGATAATTCAATAAAGTCACAACAATTCTTATTGGAGGTTTTTTATTAAGTGGAGCGTGTTTCAATTCAATTCGATTTTGCGACAAAATTATAAAGCACTCAATAAAATAATTTACAAAAAGAAAAAGTTTATCCTGTTACAAAAGTTCAATCAATAAAACAATTTACGAAAAAATAATCATAAAAATAAAAATTCTATCTTGTTATGAAACAACATAGATAAACAAGCAATTTCTTAATTAATAGTAAAAACATATTTTTTCTTGTCAGATTTTCCCATCGAATTAATTAAAATGATAATAAAATTCAAACGCTCTAACAAATATTACATTCATGAAATTCTTATTATAAGAAAGTATTCAAAAATTGTAAAAATAACACCGCATAAATTAAGAATCTCAAACACCAATAGAAATGAATTTTAAGTAAACGTTTGTGAAATGTGGACAATTTCACATTGAAGTAATAAAAATTCAGTTTTCTGTCAATATTTCAACAATAAAAACAAAAATTTGTAGGAATGGGTTAAAAACAATTAAATTCTGAAATCGTAGATATGTTTAAAGTTGATTTCGTAAAAATATTAACAACATGAATTACCTATTTAAAAATGTTTTAAAATGTTAATTTCAGCAAAAAAGCAGTTACTTTTTAATTTTAAGTGATTTGCGATCAAAATTTTGTTAACCTTTTAAAGAACAAGTAAAGAATTAAAAATTTTCACTCATGTAAATTCATATTAGGTCTATAAAACTTATTTAATAAAGCAAAACAAGTAAATTACTCAATTAAACACTAAACGTTTTTATTATTATATTGATTAATGTGCGTGTAGAACTAATTAAAATGATAATTTTGCAACAGAATCAAAGTATTTATCCATTTTTGTCAAAACGACTCGCTGGAGTGAGTAAATCATACATGCAGACCATAAAATTATTTATCGCACGTGTTCAATATAAGCATATTATCATATATTGGAATTTTCGTTGTTGTATGTGTGTGGAGTAAGCACATTATATAAACTTCAATTTTTCCTATATACATATACACATATATCTCGTGCACACAATATTGCAGCAGCACGTAATTTATCCAATTAGGAGAATGTTGTGCCATTGCGCAAAAAACCACCGTTTTCATGCACATACATATTTAGAATCGCAATTAATAATTAAAATTAACCAACACACACACGCGGGTAGAATGCGTTTGAATGTGTGTGTGTACGTATGGAAATTGTTGGGGAGTTTTAATTACAAGTCCCAGACGTGGATCAGATAAGACGCCGTCTTTACCTACGCCTTGTACTACAACCATGTCAACATCGGTAATACGGATTCATCCTTCCTCCTTCCAGCTTCACACAGCCACGAGAAGAAGAAGAAAAAGAAGAAAAAACGCGTAATTTATGATTAAATGCCGTTTTTTTTTTATTAATTGCACGTACATGGTTGGGAGTAAGATGTTACGCAACATCGTACGCTCGTTTTTGCATTATTAATATTATAATCAGTCATTGTTAACATATAGTTTACGACTTTTTTTTAATAATCATGTGTAAAAATTGTGCTACATTATGTAAGGCTATTGATTTATTTTCTACATAATTTATTCATATTAATTTTTGCAATTTAAATAAATCAATTTTTATATTAAAATCAATTTCTTTAAAATATATATG